>JAKLMF010000091.1:0-32549 GCA_022813555.1 Botryosphaeria agaves | reverse complement strand
CTTCGTGAGCAGCTCAGAAGCATCACAGATAACGGTCAGTAATTCAGAAGCCCAATCTCCATTAGAAAAGAAAATGGGGTAAAACCCGGATCTAGATCGCGGATTCGGTACTGAGGTTGTGCAGAACCTGGATGGTTGCCAGTGGCAGCCCTAGCCGATAGATTCAGCATTTGTAATCAGGACGTCGTCGATGTGCTTGGGCAGCTTGACGGCGGGCGGGTGTTCAACACCAACAAGAGTGCCATACTTACAAGGTGCGCCCTTCCAGTTTACTTCGCATGACCTGCGACTTCCATGTTAGGAATGTTCAAGTACACACACAGCTGCAGAGTACAGCTGAGGGCGTGACTGTTTGACTGCACCCAAGATGGACGTAACGCACTCACTCAACCGCATGCCGTCAGACCTGTGGCCCTGCTGTGCTTGGGCACCTTTGCCTCTTTCGCAATAGTCAACTATCTTGTTTCTCTTGAAGTACGGCCTCAGTGCCTCCAAAAGCCTGCATCTATGCTGATTACTTCGCGATTGACACAGGCAAGAGCGTGACTCCCTTCTGAACAGATTGCAGGACCTAGCGACCACAGATGCCGTAGACGTGAAGAGTTTCGCGCGCGAGAATGATATCGAAGATGCAAACATCAAGCTTCTCATCGATGAGGCACAACCAGCTCGCAACCTTGCTATCGCGAACTTTGGCAGTGATAGCGAGGTGCGAGACAAGTCTTATATCTATAATACTCGATTTGTCGACGACATGATAGGTCCACTGTATGAGCGGATGGCTCTCGCTCAGCGGAACGCCGAGTAAGTTCACAATCCACCTCCAGTCTACGAGTGACTAACCTGTGCAGGCCTGTGGCATTGGATCTCACCAGGGACAGCGTGATGCTCTCGCACCCGTTCATGTTGTTCATTGTGGAAAGAGTTCTCCATGAACACCAAGATCTGCAAGGTGATATCAAGGTCACCGAGACGGGACCGATATTCATACCGCGAAGCCGTCTCTCGCGCGAGCGGGACATGCAAATTGACCGGCTGCGGTCTGGCAATCACCCTTTCATTGACCTGAAGTCGTTGGTTTATGTCAATGAAAACCGCTCTGTAGGGCCGAGCAATTCTGAGCAACCTTCGATTAGCCTGGACAAGGCTCGTGATTACTTGAGCGATCGCCTAGGAGATAGGGTTGAGTTCTATGATGATTTCGCATTATCCACAGCATGGCTTGAGGGCACCACTACAACAAATGTGGAGCAGCTGGAGCTGAACGGCTATACTGCCGTTTCCGTAAGTAACAGCTACAGGCGACGACGAAGAGTGACTTCACGAGTTCCAAAGCTGATGATATCACGCTCATAAACAGGACTCGCTGACCGTTCTGCCGGAAAACATGAGGTCTCACTACGCTGCAGTGAAAAAGACTCGCATCATAGCCGCTTTGGCTGATGTTGTCGCCGTCAAGACCTTTGACAACTATCTCGTGACATCAGATTTGTATGGGAAGCTTTGCGCCTCTGCTGTAGAACAAAGCAAAGCCCATGCTAAGATGCAATGGGATACTCAGGATTTGAGTAAAAAATGTACTTTGAATTCCACAAAGGTACTGGACAACATCACCGAGACTACCTCAATGGATCCCCGGTTGATCCGCTTCGTCTGGGAAGACTCGCTTCGAACCGACATGGAGCGCGTATTCGCCCAAGAAATCACGCAGTTGGAAGCCCGGAACGAAGAGGAGTTTGCGGTGTTCTGGCAGGAAAGGATCCTTACACGCGTCCAGCTGTATAAGCGTGGCGTGGAGAGTTTAGAGGCCGACAAGCTCCAGTCTCAGCTTGTCGAGCTACTGCAACAATATCTGGCCAAAGAACTGATACCTGATAGTATCAACCGAGCGGAGTCAAAGGGCTTACTTCGCAGCAAAAAGACCAGGTCGTTCATTAAGAAGATAGAGGGGTCCCTGATCGTACTCGAGATAGAGCCTAAGGAGCCTGTGGCAGCATTGCAATCGGTGGTTTCATCACTAGACAGCTTCATGCGCAAACCGGGCATGCAATGGCTTGACGAAGATACTCTGGCTACCAAGAAAGCCGCACAGGTCCACGAAATGGTCAAAAGCATGCAGAAGGACTCAGACGGGCCTCGGCTCTTCCTCACCCTGGTCGTTGTAACGCTTAGCAGAAACCACGCAGGCATCGTCTATGCTACTGGAAAGTTTGCGCCGAAATTGCTGAAACTGCTCAAGGGGACATTGGCGCCGGAGCAATATCAAAAACTGGAGAAGTTCAAAGATGCGGTCAAAGCTGGAAGTTTGACGGAGGCGGATAAGGAGGTTATGCGGAACATGGCTACCGGTCAGTGAGCGTGGACAGCCACTCGATTTTGAGCGCTGTAGAGTCGGATCGAGGATGAGTACAGTTTGTCTGTGCAAATGCATGAAGGCGACACGGAGGCGCGCGACGAGGTTCAGGAGCGATTGTTGGGATTAGAAAGGTTCCGAAGACACCCAAACGTGCCTTTTAATGTGGGTTGACATACCCAAAACGCCTTCGGCTAGGTCTCAGTCATGACCCATGTAGTAACCATTCGACTATTTGCCTCGCCCACTATGAGACCAAGCAACGATGAAGGTTCCTCGAACGTCCGTGTGATGCTACCCCAATCCAAACGCCCTCATATGCACTGTGATCGTACTCCCAAATCAAATCATCCCGAGCCCTCCGCTTTCGACTTCCTATGCCGCTTCCTCTTCTTCTCCTGCAGCTCCGGCTTCGGTATCGGCCCCTTCAGCAGCGCCTGAAACGCCTCACTACGTCCTCTTGGAGCATGATTGGACTTGTGGGGTACGACAACCTCTCCTTTCTCAGCCTCCTGCCCCTCCACAGTAGCCTCTCCCTCCCTCTCCAAAGGACTCCGCTTCTTTACTTTCCTCGCCTTCTTCCTAGCCGCATCCTCACTACCCCCCGTCCCCTCCGCAATAGCCCTCTTCCTCTTCCCCGGCGTCCCGTCCCGCTCCTCCTCCTCCGCCCCACTGCTCCTGTCCTCTTCCCCCTCTCTGACCAGCCCTTCCGTCTCATCCCCCTTCCTCCTCGCCTCCAACTGCTCCAGCCTCACCCTCGCCGCCCTCCTCTCCCTCTCCAGCGTCTCCCTCCTCTCAGCATCATACCGCTCATTCCCCGCCAACCCATGCTTTATAAACCTCCCAGCGGCACCCTTATCCAGCGCCCTCTCCGGCCGTCCCCCAGTAGCAGCGTGCTCCTCGACCGCCTTGATCTTGCCGAAATACTGCTTGACGCGCGCGAGCTCGGTGAAGACGGGGTGGGCCTTTGCGTCGACGCTGGAGAGGCGCAGCGAGGAGAAGAGAAGGGATTCGATGGCGTAGGTGCACAGGACGTAGAGTTTGGCTTTGTCGAGGAGGGGGAGGGTGGATGCGGTTTGCGAGATGGGGGCGCGGAGGAGGGGGGAGAGGGAGGATTCGAGGGTGGTTATTTGGGAGGAGAGGTCGGAGAGCAGAGGCTCGAGGTCGGTTTGGTCCATGGTGAGGGAGTGAGTATGGGAGAGCGGTGATAAAGGTGGTGTGGGACCTCTAGGGGTATTGCGATTGTGTTGGTGGTGGTAGTAAAGTAGTCGGAAGGTAGGGGGAACGTGAATGAAGGGATTGATCTATCTTGAAAATGGTGGCCAATCAGCGGTGACGGCGGAAATGCCCCGCGATGATCTCGGGCTTGAGTCTTGAGCTTCAACAGCGACGTACTTGGAGCATGTAAGTTAGTCGCATTGGTAGTAGTGTATCTCCTTGACCTTCAATCTGGCTCTCTTCAATCTCAAGCATCCGCTCTCGTGGTTACGGCCACGTACAGGGCGGTTTAATCTAGCATGCAGTGGAAGTAAGGTAGGTTTAGGCCAGCGAGCCTTTTTAGACACCATCAATATGTTTCCTGCAACGGGGGACGGTCCTGGGCAAACTGATCGTGATCGCTCGTATGCTACAGAACAGAGGTAGGAGTGGTCTTTCGTCTGTCCATCGTTTCGTTGTTTGACGTCTTTACAGTGGCAGTGGTGAGCCTTCATCAAAGCCTCATTCTCACCTGTCCGCATCAACATCACAAGAGACTGGGCGGCATGGTGCTGGGGATGTGACACGAAAAATTCATATCCTAGGGATAGGAAGCGTGGGAAAGTTGGTTGCGCATTCACTCAGGGGCACCTCAGACCCACCTCCCGTGACTTTACTTCTCCACAGGAAGACTTTGCTAGAGGAATGGGAGAACGGACCACAAGAGATTCGATTGACCACCGATGAAGTCGTAGAAGCAAGAACGGGATTTGACGTTGAGCTTGCCATACCTCAAGCGATATTGCGCGGCCAAAGAGTCAGAGGAGAGACACCGTCCGGGATTCAAGAAACAGACCAAGATGCACCATCTGAACCCGCGACAGAGAATCCAAACTCCCAAGAGACGCCCATAACCCCCATCCACAACCTCATCGTCACAGTCAAAGCCTCGCACACCGTCCCCGCCCTCTCCGCCATCCAACACCGCCTAAGTCCCTCCTCCACGATTCTCTTCCTCCAAAACGGCATGGGCATCCTCGACGAAGTAAACACCCACATCTTCCCCACCCCCTCAACCCGGCCCACCTACATCCAGGGCATCATCTCGCACGGCATAAACTCCCAATCCGCCTTCAGCGCCACGCACGCCGGCCGCGGCACCATCGCCCTCGGCGTGCTGCCCCGCGCGGAGCAAGCTCCATCGAGCAGCAGCACCAACGATCCCTTCAATCCCTCGTCCTCGACCGAGCTCGCCACCTCAACCAACCACCTCATCACCACCCTAACCCGCGCTCCCGTCCTCGGCGCCTCCCTCTCCCCCTGGCCCGAACTGCTCAACCTGCAACTCTCCAAACTCGCCGCCAACGCCATGATAAACCCCTTAACCGCCCTCCTCTCCGTCCGCAACGGCGCGCTGCTGCACTCCCCCTCCACCCTCTCCCTCACCCGCGC
Organism: Botryosphaeria agaves; assembly: GCA_022813555.1. Lineage (NCBI taxonomy): Eukaryota > Fungi > Ascomycota > Dothideomycetes > Botryosphaeriales > Botryosphaeriaceae > Botryosphaeria > Botryosphaeria agaves. Next base: position 27,547 of record JAKLMF010000091.1, on the reverse strand, counting down.
CCTCCTCACCGAAATCAGCCTCGTCTTCCGCGCGCTGCCAGAACTCCGCGACGATCCGGCCGCGCAGGCGCGCTTCAGTGTCGAGAGGCTGGAGGAGATGGTGCACGGCGTTGCGAGGCTGACGGGGCAGAATGTGAGTAGCATGCTGGCGGATGTGAGGGCGGGAAGGGGGACGGAGGTCAGGTATATCAATGGGTATGTGGTTAGGAGGGGGAGGGAGGCGGGGGTTGCGTGTCCGGTGAATGAGACGATTGTGCAGCTGGTTGAAGGGGGGAGGGAGTTGGGGGAGATGGGGTTGGTGGCGAGGGGGAGGGGGGAGGATGTGCCATTCGTGAGGGATGGGGAGGGTGGGTAGGGTGTGGTGGATGCGCGGATATAGCGGCGAAGCGGATGCGTTTGTTCACATCGAGGTGGTGCCGGCATCGGCGTACAGATTTGAAAGAACCGGACCTGAATGTAATCACTATACACTCTACCACAACCGTCTATCCCTCTACCGTCTACTCTACCCAATCCCATCTATCCCTCATCCTCATCCTCACCGTTCCCCGCCTCTACAACTGATCCAACAGCCCCTCACTCTCCAACAACAGCACAATCTGATGCACAATCGTCCTCACATTCGTCTCCTCCACATTGGCCGTCAAATCCGCCTTCTCCGGGACCTCATACGGATCATCCACGCCCGTGAACCCCTTGATCTCGCCCCGTCTGGCGCGCTCATACACGCCCCTGCGGTCCGTCCGCTCGCAGTACTCCAGCGGCGTGTTGACATGCACGAGGAAGAAACTGCCATACTTCTCCACCATCTCCCTCGCCTGCCTCCTCGACTGCTCGAACGGCGCGATCGGGCTCGCAATCACGGCCGCGCCCGCCTTCGTCAGCTCCGCCGCCACGAACGCAATCCTGGCAATATTCCTATCTCTATCCTGCCTGCTGAAGCCGAGCTCAGAGGACAGCTCGCTGCGCACGGTGTCGCCGAGGAGGAGGGATACGGAGCGGCCGCCCTGCTGGTTCAGCGTGACGTTGAGGGCGCGCGCGATGGCGTCCTTGCCGCTGTTGGTGAAGCCGGACAGGAAGATGGTGAATCCTTGCTGGCTGCGCGGCGGGTGCGACTCGCGCAGGACGCGGACGACTTCGGGGTAGGAGAACCACTCGGGGATGTCGCCGCCGGTGCGGAGACGGCGGCGGAGTTCTATCCATGGGGAAGTGTTGTCAGTTCACTGGAGTTTCTGCTAAGGGGTGGGGAGAAGGATAGGGGGAGGGGGATATCTTACCAGTCCCGCTGATATCCAGCGTCCTAACCCCCTGCGGCACCTGGTCCTTCGGCCTGTACTCATCCGTATCCGGCAGATACGTCATCTGCTGGAACGGCACGACCTCAATCCCCAGCTCATCGCGGTACTTCTCCACCAGCTCCTGCGCGTCGTACGGCCCGTAGAAATCGACGCCCTTGCTGTTCTTGCCGGGGCCGGCGTGGTCGCGCCCGACGATGAAGTGCGTGGCGCCGTAGTTCTTGCGGATCAGCGCGTGCCAGACGGCCTCACGCGGGCCGCCCATGCGCATGGCGAGAGGCAAAAGACCGAGGACAGCCATGCCGTTCGGGTAGCGGGGGAGCAGGGCTTGGTAGACGCGGACCCGGGTGAAGTGGTCGATGTCGCCGGGCTTGGTGAGACCGACGACGGGGTGGATGAGGACATTGGCGAGGCGGGCGCGGGCGGCGCGGACGGTGAGCTCGCGGTGGGCGCGGTGCATGGGGTTTCTGGGTGATGTGAGTGGTTGAAGAGCGGTGGACGTAGGGGATCGCTGTACCTCGTTTGGAAAGCTACGACCCTGGACCAGCCGAGCTTGTCGAAGTGGAGGCGGAGCTCTGCAGGAGAGTCTGGAGTTACTCGTCAGTAACGTTGCTTGCTTTAGCAGCCAGGGGCCCGCGTACATCGTAGAGCAACGTAGTCGTAGTGCATCAACCGGTCAATGGCCTCAATCTTGCCTCCAACGTAGTACTCTCCTGCCGTGTTGAAGAGGTACTTGATGGCCGGGTGCTCCTCGTCTCCTCCGAACACCTCCTTGGCCTCCTTCTGCCTGCAGTCTTGTTGAGAAAATGTCCCATTCGCCATTGAGAAGGGGCGCTTACTTGTCCGGCTTGTAAACGTCCTCCACAGTCATTATGGCGAGGTTACGGTCATCCCGGAAGTCGCGAAGGGCGACTTTTGCGCCAGGCTTCACTCCCAGCTCGTCGATGTATTCCTTCGACAGGTCGAGAGTGATCGGCATGCTGAAGAGGTTACCGTCGGCAAGGCGGAGGTTCTCGACGACGCTGGTGCTTCTGTCAGAGTTGTGTCTGCTATACGGTGTTCTGGATGGATGACCAACCCATTGTAGTCCTTCTCGCTCATGAAACCTATGCATTCTACGTCAGCATCCCAGTCCAAGTACACGTCTTGTAGACGCTCGAGAGGCAGGTCGACTTGTTCAGGCCGTTTGCGACTCGTCGAGCTCCAACACAGCCTGTATATCCAACGAACCTTCTAGCGGCGAGAAGCCTCCATTCAGTATAAGCTCCAGATCGCAGAGCTGCCTCTCGGTGAGGAGAATGGCTGGCAGCTTGTCTGCCTCCTCGGTGAGTTTCTTCCTTCGTGGCGCATCGCGGGCGATGAGGTCCTTGAGGACTCCGCCTGTATACTGTCAGCATTTTCGGAAGCCAATTGAGGGTCTGCGTGCTGACCATGGGGAGGGTTCGCCATTTCTAGATAACTTAGAGAGATCTAAGGGTATCGTGAGGGTATATATACAAGGAAATGTAATGTGTGGGGTTCAATTGGTGGGACAAGAGCAGACAGTGGATCTGTTCAAGCGATGGACACAGTGCCGTTTAAGCCGGCCCTGAAAGCAAGGAATGGAGGAACTTTTAGGAGGGGAGATGGTACAAGGCGGACTTTGGAGAAGTCTTTCTATAGAAATTACACAAGTCGGGTTTATACTGGCGACCGACTCGGAGAGCGAAGTACATTTTCTTAGGCTGCATGATTGCGTGATCACCATTTTTCTTCCTTCAGCCCTACGGCGTGCGGAGGGGCAGTCTTGAGTTCCCTCTTCCCCGGCGGAACAAGATCGCACAAAGCCGTTGGCACAGAGCCTCACACATCATCAGGGAACCCCATCGACATGTTGGATATTCATATTTCGTATTCACGTTGTGAACTACACACCATGCCATGTGGTATATACAAGCTCAACGCCATCCAACAAGCGGAGCCAGCCCCCAATGCCAAACGCCCCCTAAAGTGGCCCCAAGACGACCTAAACGCCGATGCTAAGATGCAACAGATTTCCGCCCAATGCAATGCCAAACAAAACATCTAATCATGAACTGATCGTGAGACTCGTCTCAAAAGCACGGTTTAACGCCTCTTCTTTCTTCTTCGCCTCCTGCTCCATCAAAAACTGCGCATACCGCGACCGCTTGTTGTGGATGCCGCACTCGGACTTGTCACGGCCCTTCCAGCGGCCCGCCCGCTCGTCCTCACCCTCGACGACAGGCTGCGTGGAGTGCCAGTCACCGACACTCTTGTAGCCCCGATCCAGAAGCTCGTTGTAGGGGACGTTGTTCTTGTCGATGTACTCCTTCACCTGCTTGAATGACCAGTTGGCGAGCGGGTTGATCTTGATGAGGCCTGCGTCATCAATCTCGATGATGTCGAGGTCACCACGCTTGCCGCCTTGACTCTTTCGCCGACCGGTCAGGACGGCTTTGACCTGGAGCTCTGCATAAGCCCGCTGAGCTGGCTCAACTTTTGCAACCCAGTCGTACAGCTCGTCATTCGTTTGCCATAGCTGGTCGCCATACTTGGCAGTAAACTCGTCGGCGGTCTCTACACCTTGGGGCTTGTACACGTGAAGGTTGAATCCAGGGTACCGCTTTCGTACGCGGTCGACTAGGGTGAGTGTCTCATCGAAGTGGTGTAGAGTGTCGAGGAAGATGAGGTCGACCTGGGGCTTGATTGGACCAGACAGCTTCGATAGTATGTCAAGAGTAACAAGGCCTGTTAAGCCAAAAGCGGTTGTCTGATAGAGCGATGGTAGAGTAGTGATGCACCATCTTAGAATGTCTGTCGATGGCAGTTAGCATTGGTTGACATGTTGATTGCTCTTGAGTCGACATACCTTCTGGTTCCAGTTGCTGTAGCTGTCGGTTGAGGAACTTGAGGTGTGGTTTGCTGAGGTAGACATCCGGCAGACTTGCTTCACTCGAGCTGGCACTGGCATAGCCAGACTCGACGTCCCTGGTGGACATTGAATCGTCGTAGGTGGGTGACGACATGCGGGAGCAGAATGTATACAAAGCTGGCGATGGGCGTGGGTACAAAAGCGTGGCAAAAAACGAGCTGAATGTATTACCGCTAGATTTACAACGAAAGAGCTCTCGACTCAATGCAATTGCAGCTTAGGTGACTTTTAAGAGACAGAGGAAATGCCTGCAAGAAAGTATATATTGTCGGCAAGCCGCCCGCGGCATGTCTTTGAAATCACTGCTGAAGGCATCATAAAGTTTTGCGAGCACGCAATTTTAGCGCGACATTGTCTTTTGCTGAACAATCGAACAAAGACGGAAGCCCACGTCCCAACAACCAATCGACGACGCGGAAAAGGAGAGATCACACATGGAAAAATCGAGAACGGCTTAGCTGATACCGGACATTACAGTAATGCTCCCCCGTTCCTGACGGCCGTGAGCGATTGACGTCGTGAGGAGAGTGTGCGATGCTCTCTGCGATGCTCCGTGCCTGGTGGCTTGGACGTTGCGATCATCGGGTGATGCGCCCCATTGTCATCCAAGCCACGCGGAGCCTCCCAGCCTTACGAAGTCTTGGGTGCCTTTGCCATACAACCCTCAACAACGCTGCCGCATAAGGTATTTTCAGCTTATTGCGAGCACCATCTCTGGTACGTCGTGCGATGAGGTTGGGACGGGTGAGGACCCCCTCCCCCTTTCCGGCTCATGAGCTGTGCGGGGCAGCCTCCGGTGCCGATGCCGGTGGTCGTAGCCGTGTAAGCGATGTCGAAGCAACGTGACAGTCGCTACTGCAGTACAACCCTCACACAAAAACGTTCACATGTTCAGCTCGAAGGTGCAGGAGCCATCTGTTGGAATTGCGTGCTCCCTCCCTGCGGTCACACCACACGATCATCAAGGTCATTGAACAAAGCCACAATGCCAGCACGCGATGACCTTCCACGATGAGCGTAAGCGGTGAATGAATGGAGCTAGTAGCTACGAATTGAGGTAAAAGAGCATGGTATCCCGCAAACAGAGCGTCTGTGGAGACGACTGTTAGACAGTTTTTGCCGTTTCATATACAATCAACGAACCCTACCTGCTTCTTGCGACTGTACGTCCCGCGACTCCCTGTCCCCAGTAGTCGAGGCCCCTCTATCCGTCGCCAATGGGCAAATTCCTAGTAGCCGGTCACCCACTCGACTGCCATACGTGCATTGCTCCAGCATGTGTTTATCGTGTTGTCCATGGCATAGAGCAACTTTCCTGGTCCTGTGGCCACAAGAGATGCAAGTCCAGCGTCCGGTTCGCCCCGATAAGAGCAGAGTGAATTGATCCTTGGTTTTAGGATTGACATGTCTGTGGGGAAGCATATTGAGTTCAGGGTCCCCATCGTATGGTTGATTCGACGTGGAGGCGGCTTCGCTGAATCCCATGTTTAGTGTGTTCTTTGCTTATATGACCAAGTTGACGGCTGTGTCCTTGCTTGTCGAGGTTGTAAAGAAATGAGTCAATAGGGAGTATTTGTACCTTTGTATATAGTGTCACGACGGTTGTTCTTTGCTGTTAGGTCGCCTCTATAGGGCCTCAAACGATGCCGTTTCAAGTGTCATACCGACTGCAGAAGGATAATCTAATTTCTTAGCTTCGATAAAAATGAGATGTTTTGTGCGGCTGCTGCTACTAAGATATGTGTCATGACGCGCTTTACTACATTAAACATTGTGCTGCGTGTTACACTACAGTATGTTCGGCCCTGACCTTGCGTCTAGTCATTCCAACTTAATGGGCGCTTCCATAAATGTCATAATAGAACAAAGGGCAGTCTCTGTCTCTCCAGACGTCCTTCGAGCAAGTTCTTTGCGTTTCAGTGATCTTCCTGCTGCACTCCTCACGATACAATGTCCTCCTCGTCAGGTCGAAGAACACCAGAGACCTTGACAGACTCACCTTTTCCCGTCAACTTCACTCCTTGCGATTTCCCCTCACTCAATCAGACACTGGAAACTTCTCTACATCGTATCGAGGCCGCCACTCGAGCTATGGAGGAAACCCTGCGTTGGGCAGCTAAAGAAGCGGAATCGACTCTGCCAACGACATCAAAAAAGGCGAACAGAAGCACCTTCAAGGACTTACAAGGTGCAGCCCTGAAGCCAGAAGTTTGCACCACAACACAGATCGGAGACAATGAAGACGTAGACGCGGCACTGAGGAGAGCAGAACTGGGAGTTCTTCGGTTGGAAACCATAACCCTTGAACGAGAAGCTCGAGACTCACAGCGGCGACTGAACAGAGTACTGGAGGGTTCCGTGCTACTTCCGGAGCACCAAGTGCACCGGTCTCAACGGAAGCTTCCAATCGAGTTGGTCAGTCAGAAGGAGCGCGCGAGATGTATTGAAGAGCGGGCGCGGATGTTTCTACGTGATGGCGAGCTTGAAGGGGAGGCAACCAGACAGGCTCAAAGGGAGTGATCTGAGAGGAGGACGGGCACCAAATATGCGTCTGCAGCGTTCAAAAATGTACCTTCCGCAATGGTGCGCGGACACGAAGCTTGACTAGACGTACCTCCGGCTGCCTTCCTCGAATTGCAAGCCGCCAGCTACATGTACAGAGTAAACACATGGATAACGCCAGAACGGGGGGCACAACCCCTTCTAATGGCACAATATTATGCTGGGGCTATCGCGTCCGATGCTGAGCCCAATACCCACCCCAACGCCACGCAATGCCGCAGTGTCCCCGTGACCGATCTACCCAGCAACAAGCACCCAAAGCAAGAAAACTGTTAATCAAGTTAGCCCAATCACCCAAGCCAAAAGAGAAAAAGAAAACAGAACTCACAAATCATAAGCACCCCAAACATCTTCGCCACCAACCACCGATTCCCCTGCACCCTCCCCCAATACTTCATCAGCTCCCGCTGCGCCCCCTGCACATTATCCACCACATCCTCGGTATTCGCATCGATCCGCTGAATCATCTCGCTCTGCTCGCTCACCATCTGCGCCAGCTGGCTGAAAATCCCGCCGAGCTCGCCGATCGTGCGCTCGATGGCCTCGATGGCCTCGCCCCGCTGCTGGATGTACTGGTTCTGCGGCTGCGCCTCCTCCATCAGCAGCAGCTGGGCGTCGCTCTGCGGGCCGCTCCGCGTGAGCGCCGAGGCGCCGCCCGCGGGGTCGAGCGATAGCAGGTCCTGCTGCGCGGCGCTCGTGTTGTTGGTGTAGCCTGGTTTGGGGGAGCGCCCGCGCTGCGGCGTCTGGTAGAGCGGGGAGTCGGTGCGGCTGGGGTCGAGCGGGGTGGCGGACCGCGCGGAGACGGAGGAGACGAAGTTCTCGGTGCGGGCGCGCGAGGCCTGCATGTTCTTGGTGCGCACCTCGAGCACGTCTTTGAAGTTGGCGCCGACGTCGGCGAGCCGGCCCTGCAGCAGCACGATCACGTTCTTGTTGTGCTGGACCTCCTGGTCTGCGCCGCCGCCGCCGGGCTGCGGGTGCTGGGATTGGGAGAGGGACTGCAGAGAGGAGATGAAGCTGTTGAGGCTGGAGAGGTCTTGTTTGATGACGTAGGTGAGCTCGTTGATCTCGACGGGCCGGTCGTCGAAGAGGGTCTTGCGCTTTGCGAGCTGCGCGAGGCGTTCCAGCTTCGTCATTGTGCCGGAGATGCCGCGGGCTATCTCTGCGGCTTTGCGCGCGAACTCGGAGCGCTGCTGGCGCTCGTTGAGGGGAGTGCCATTCGCGGCGCGGCGTTCGGAGTCGGTGAGGAGGGTCTGGCGGTGTTGGGGGAGCTTGGAGGTGGCTTGTCGGCGTTGGACTTGGGCGAGGATGGAGCGGAATTCGGGGGTGCGGTCTTGGATGGATGCGGTCGCCATGGTGAAGGATTGAGGTAGGATTTAAGGCTGGGAATGTGTCTCTCAGGAGAGCGGTGGAGGGAGAGGTGTGTATCCAGGCGTTGAGGCTATTGTCAAAGGCCAGTTGTTATGAATTTGAGTCGGGGTCTATCATCGACATTGCCACATGGCTCTTCCTCAAAAAGCGCGAACTGTTGTTTTTACCGAGACGGTGGTTGGTAAGGCCATATGCTGTGAGAGGGTGCGGGATGGTCGTTGTTGCAGTGCTGCGCAGTATCTGAAGATGTTGAAAGACAACGTAGTTGTGTCCAGCCCCATGGCCAGGAGTCAGCCAATCAACGCAGACGTCTAAAGTCAGCGTCCCCAAGCCACAGATCCGCACGCGTCCACGGGCGATGATGCCCTCCACCTCCCCCATCAATTCCCCGAACCAAGCCGTCTATTCTTCTCCAACAGTCACATCGGGGCCTCTTCAGCTGTACCGCGCAGCAAGGTGCTTACTTTTTGCATCATTAGTGAAGAGTGTCGGCCGCCGAGAGCCGCGTGTACACCAGCCTCGAGACTACAGAGACCCTGCTTTGGCCTAGTGAAGATCGCTGGCAGAACCTTGGAAGTCCTGCACATAATCTTGGATGCGACGATACTAAGCATTTCTGCGACATAATACACACGACCGAGAGACCCTTGGGGACACCCTGAATCCATTGGCGCAAGCGAGCTACAGCCCGCTCGTCGACCGTCCCGGCTGAGCATCGAGCTTTGACGTCCGTCCGACCTGTTACTTCTATCCTCTGTTCGATAGCTTCCACAGAGCGCATCGCTGTGGACGAGACTTGACACCGCGAATGTATATCTCCACTTCGTAGCAGTAGAGTGTCGGAGCAGCAGGCCGTCCTGCCTCAACAGTCTCACAGGAGAGGGACGACGGAGTAGCAAACATGTCCCGTGAATATCAATCGCCGCTGTAAGCAACTATGACACGCGACAGGCTATCAACTGTCTGACTTCTCCTTAGTGACCGCCAGCCCCCAAATCCATTCCCTTCAGGCCAGCCACCTTCGTTCAAGACGAATGTCAACCGCGCCAAAACGAAGAAATGGGTAGAGGCAAAGCCTACGTCGTACGGGGGTGACGACTGGGGCGACTTCGATGAAGACGACGAATATGGCGTCGAGAGCCAGCCTGCAGTTCCACCCAAACCTGCGGCACCTACAGGTCTTAGGCAGAAGGGATACGGAATGATGAGCGCTGGAGAGCCTGGGCGGAGCTTCACACAACCCATGCATCGCACCAACTCTTTCGAGGCAGGTGATGAGAGGCGCACATTCTCTTCAGGGCAACACCGGCCTCCACAGAGCGCTAGTGTTGAGGGCGCGCATTTCAGCGGTGCGCAGCCTGGTCAACATCCATACTCGAACTACGCTCCAGCAACAGGTCCGCTACATGTCCAAACAGATGTCAACCCAGCACAATTCACGCCTTCCCCGGCGCAAGAGTTTCATAGGGAGACACCATCCAGTGGTCCGTACAGTGGTCCGTCTAGTGGTCGGCAAGTGTCCGTCGGAAGCTGGAGTCAACTCGGTGGGAGCGATGTAGGTTCAGTCGAACCTCAGCAGCGGCGTGACTTTTCACCATCAGCAATGCCTCCGCCATTACATACCCGATATTCACCTGCTCCATCTAGTGTTATGGAATCACCCGCTGGTGCACGCTTTCTGCCAAGAAAGAGTAGCCTAAGCCAACAGAATTCTCCCGTTGCACAAGCCACGGAGTCTCCAGCCCATAGCGTTCACAGCGAGACCGCGCCTTCACAAACCTCAGGATCTGTCCCCATCAGTCCTACCAAGCCATTGCCATTCATTCGACCGGCTGACATATACAAGCGCATGGAAGAAGCGCGCAGAAAAGAGCGTGAATCGCTTGACTCGGCCAGGCCAAACCTCGCTACTTCGGCACCTCAACCTTCAAACGAGAATGCAAGTAAACCAGCAACTGAGCCACTGGAACAAATGAGAGATACCGGGGTGCATGGCCACGAGCGCCAACCAAGCCTCGACCCTGTCAGCGAGACCAGCGAGCCAGCTCCGGGTATGAGGTCTACCTATGAGCCAATACCCGAAGGCAGCCAGCCAGTATCCGAAACAAACACCCAGGAGCAGGGTCTCCCAGGTTTCTCAGTGAGCAATCCCGCTCTAGCTGCAGCCCTTGGTGCGAGCATGGTTTCACCGTCCACTTCACCTAGTGATACCACCAAGGATGTGCCAACATATATACAGGGTGGACGCGAGTCTGCTGAGCGCTCCGGAGCACCCTCCTTGCCAGCAGTTAGCGAGTCTTCAGGCTTCAGTAATGATTTCTGGTCATCATCTCAGCTACCGAAGCAAGCTGCAGCTCCACCGTTCGAACAAAGTACCCCGGTGCAAGCTCCGCTGGCTTCGGAGCCTGCTAGGGAGCCAAAAGATTCCCAGTCCGAACCCTTCCTGCAAAATCAACCATCATTTGGCTTCGTTTCTGCTGTACATGATGCATTTGACAGGAAGGACGACTCTTCTGTACCTCCGACACCGATATCCAAACACGGAGACTCCCTCTCCGAACCAGAATCGAGCGTGACGAGGAGCAATACTAGTAGCACTGCAGGTATCAGCCCAATAATGAGCCGCGTTCCCGAGGGGCCTGCCGCACCGGTTAAAGTCGGGACTCCCGGAAGCAGACCTACATCGGCCATCATGGAAGGGCCAAGTGAGATTGTGGGCAACAGATCAAGACCCACTTCAATTGCGACACTCCGTGACATATTTCAAGGCCCAGGGAAGCCTTCGCCGGCGCATTCCCGTAATGAATCGGTCGAGACTCTTCCACGACCTCACACGCCTGGGTATAGGCGCGATCTGAATACCCCAAGCCCGAACAACAGTCCTGCCAGGTCACCAGCAATAGAAACGCATGCGCTGATGCCAGAGCCGAGCGCAGCCGTATTCGATGATACAAGTCCAGTAAGCGTGGCTATGGCTCACGCTGTTGAACGTGGACGGTCTTCTGGAGAACACGCACAGGACTATACTGTGAGAGAAGCCGATCTTGCCCATACAATCAGTAAGAGCACGGATACGGAAGGTTTCAAGGCGGCTGAAACAGCGAGACTGTCTCAGTCTGGGTTCCTCGACTCCCGAAAGGATGCTACTGCCTCGAGCATTGTGCCAGCGTCACCCGTGGCAGGCTCGCCTATCTCGAGGAACGAATCACCTACCAAGAGCTTGAGGAATGAATCCCCTACCAAGGGTAGAGTTCGTGACCTAGCAGGTAGATTCAACGAAATAGCAGATTCGCGGCGCAACTCTGTGCAATCAATCGCATCAAAGAAGAGCGTTTCTTCTTGGAACCAAAGCAACGAAGACCTATCGCTTCGGCCGGCGTCTATAGACAAAAGCAGGGAACCGAGTCCGAGTCCGGAACGTGCTCCACCCGCGAACACATCTCCTTCTCGATCTCCTACAAGGTTGCCTCCATCCGAAGCTGCTCGCCCAGCCGCCGACAGAGCCTTGAGTTTCAGGCCGAAGCTACCAGGCCAATGGGAGTCATACATTACAACGGCGGGCCCGGCCACGCCGAATCAGTCATATGAAGAGCCACGACTAGCGCGGAACGAAGAGAAGAGAGTTGACACTAGTCATCCTGAGCCTGTTGAAGATGTTGGCCATGCGACTCCGAAGAAGACTACCGGTTTGGCGGACGAAGATATCGACCTCACACCAACAACGCAAAGACGACCGGCAGCTACAAAAGAGGCCACCGAGGAGGCACCGAAGCTCACCGAAGATCCAGTAGCAGCACTGAGAGCCGCAGGGGCTGCGATCGGTGAGGCGATCCTGGCCTCCGTCGGGTTGGATCAGCCACATAAAGAGTCTGAGCCTCCGTCCGCTAGCGACATTCCTGAGGACGAGGAGGATGAGCAGCCTGAAGTCACCAAGCGAACACCTTCCGTCGGGGATGTCTTCATTCGACCACTTGCTGTTGATAGAGCAGCATCGTCGGTTGCCTCAAGCGTTCCACCAACGCCGCCACCCAAAGACTTCTCACCAGCAGACAAGAGCGACTACTTGGGTCAGACCTCACCTAGAGCATCTTTGGAGAAGACCCCGACTCGAGAATCTTATGCTGCGGCCTCACCAGCTGTCGCGAGACCTCCGATGCATCCTTACCTCAGTACGGACTCGTCCATGCAGGATCTGGAGAGTGATCGGCTGAGAGAAGAGATAGAGCAGAGTCTAAACCTTCCCTCGCACTCGGAGACGGTGACTTCCGGACCTGTTGTGCCAGATCAGCATGCAGACACGGCTACATCAAGACATTCGTTCGGCAATCGTGAAAGTGGCGTCCTTCCAAGCGCTTACGAGGAGTACTGGAGTACCAGCAATGCCGAGAAGGAAGCTTCGCTTGCAAACAGGTTCTCAGCAGAACAACCTAGAAGCCCAGAGTACCTGACTCAAGCCGCACACATTCCTACCTATGCTGAACCAGAACGAGATGTACGTCCTGCTGCGGAACCTGATCTCGCCGATAGGGTGGCACCGAATGAGAGTTTCCAGAGCTCAAGGCCTGCAATATCCAACAAGCGCTTCAGTTGGGAGAGAAGTGATGCGGATCTTTCCCCAAATATCCCTGAATCGCTGCAAACGTCTGCTCCTGCATTTGGAGCACCCCGCACCACTGGCGACGAATCTACCCGAACTGCTTCTCCAATTCAACAACTCACAAACGAGGAGCCGAAACTTCAGGAGTTCGATGGCGTTAGGGGCGCCTATGCAGGCACCGCAGAAACAGGCCCGGCACAGCAGCAGCACTCGATCCTTGCGAATCCTGAGACGGCCGAGCATGACATGACCAAGCACTTGCCCTTGCCTCCACAGACGATCATTGAGCCTCCTGAGTCTCCCCGCGTTTCCCGTGCAATGGACTCTCCTCCACGTTCACGACCAGTCTCGGGTCTGCATGTTGTCAACGACGTGGTTCCCGAACCTGTCGAGCTTCCAGCCCGCCTCAGCATGGAGGTACGTCCGCCCCCGCCGCCGGAGCGCTCACCCACCCCACCAGCACGCTCGCCCTCGCTGAAAGCCTCACCGACCTCCCCCTCACTGAAGACACTCCCAACTCAGCCCAGCACCGTGGAGGCCGACAATCAACCGCCTCCACCCCACTCCCCATCATCAGCCGCCCGCATCCCCCCCTTCCGCGAAATCCTAGCGCTGAAAGCCCCCGAAGACCGCATCAACAGCTACAACACCGCGCGCTCGCAATTCGCGACCATGGACACCGGCCTGAGTAACTGGCTCTCCTCGACCTTTGCCGCGCACGCCGCAGACCCAGAATACGCAGCCATCGCGCGCATCGGAACCCGCCCGACCGTCACGACCAGCGGGCTGGCCGGATCTGTCCGCGGGCACAAGCATTCCCCATCCATCTCGCGCTTCACCAAGACGAGCCCCAGCACCGCGCAAGCAGCGCAGACGCCGTATTACCAGCAGTATCTGGATTCGGCGGCGCAGGTGCCTGGCGGCTCGGCGGCGGGAAGTCCTGCGGTGTCAATGGGGCCGCAGAGTCAGAGGGCGAGCCCTATTGGTGGGGCTGGCAAGATTACGGGGAAGGACGTGCAGGCTAAAGGGAAAGATTTGCTGCATAGTGCGGGGTTGTTGAGTGGGAAGGCGACGGTTGGGGCGAAGGGGCTGTTTGCGAAGGGGATGGGGAGGTTTAAGGGGGGGAATGAAAAGGTAGATAACTGATTTTTTTCTTCTGTTCAACGTGGCTTTTTTCCCCTTTCTTTGCTGAAGCGTTGTGGAATTTGAAGCCCACACACACAATCTGTAATCAGCCTTCCTTGTGTCCTTGCTTTCTTTTTTGTGGACTTGCTGGCTTTGGATACCACGGCGTTACAGCATCGATACCTCCTTCCGTTCTCGCTTCATCCTATTGCTGGCAATTTGGGCGTACGTGTATCCGTGTACGAGTAGGTTGCGAGTTACTTCCTCATCACCAAGAATGTCAATCAAGCGCTCTTCAAGTCAAAACGTGTGAAACCCGTGTTGATCATATATGTGCATTGCAGGCCCCCAAGACCCCGACCACCACCCCCTCCAGCGACTCTCCGCCCCCCTCGAGGCGCGGCTTGTCCCCCTTCCGCCGCCGCAGCTCCCGCCCGTCCAGCATCGTCCTCCCGAAGACCGAGGACTTCCCGCTCCCTACTACTCAGAGCCAGACACCGAGTCTGCAACTACCCCCGATCGAGCACACGACGCCGTGGAGCCAGAGCCTCCTGGAACCGCCGAGGAGCGCCACGCCGGATCGGCTGGGGGTGTTGCCGTCACCGGGGATTGTTGGGCCTCGATTTTTTGCTGGCGGGGAGGGGGGAAGTGAGGGGGGGAGCAGACCGGCTAGTACGCATGCGGAGCGGCTGATTCAGAGTGTGGTTAGGCATGCTACGCCGCCTGTTGCTGATGGAGTGGCGGGTGCGGCGTCATCTGCGGATGGCGCTGAGGCGCAGGCGGATTTGAATGAGCATGGAGTGATGCGCTCGTTTGGGGAAGATGAGACGACGCTCTCGCTGCAGGAGGCGCGTAAGAAGGGTGTTCCGGAACCTGCTGTTGGTCCTGTGGCGCTTGAGAAGCCTGTGGAACGAGGTCAAGAGCTGACGGTGCAGACTGGAGATGGTGGGATGGGTGTGACTGGCCGTGTGAAGGAGGAGGAAGAGACGAGAACACCGACGCTGGATCCTATGCAGTTAAGCTCCGGATCTGAGGTTGCCACGGGCAATCCAGCGGCAGGAGATAACATTGCCCAGTCGTTTGAGGGAATTGAGACGGAAGTCGAGAGGCCAAGAGAAGAATCTCACAGGCGGACGTCGACACCGGATTCGTGGGAGAAGGAGGATACAGCAGACAATGAAGCGGTTGAAAATTCTCATGGCTTGGACACAGCGAAAGAGGTGGCACCGACAGAGCAAGCACATGGCCTATCTGCTCCGGAAGAGTCCTCAAGGCCCCAGTCAACTGGTCCAATGGCCGTGTCAGAAGTCCCGCTGCGTTCAGCACAAGTTGGAGACGATGCCCGTCGGGAGGGCTTGACCGAGCCTTTCGAGCCAGCTATGGTACACGATCACCGTTCTAAGGAGCACAAGGCGGACAATGTACCAACAAGCGGAGGCGAGTCATATGAAGGCGACCCAATGCGCCCGAATGAAGCCAGTGACATAAGCCAACAATACCATGAAGCCCTGGAAGCAGCAAGACCTCTGTCTTTTATACCGAACGGTCGAGACGTTCCTGATAGCTTGCAGCGCAGGGACAACAATCGGGATCAATATCGTCCAGCGGAGGTACAGCCATATAGCGAACAATATGGCATACCGGCAAGCCATCAACGGTCCAGATCTCAGCCATTGACACAGTTGTCAGCGCAGGATCAGTTTCTTGCTGGTCAACACGCTGCACAAGGACCGTCTCAGATCTACGACGAACGGGCACAGCATCCGCCCGCGCCTACACAGTATGCAGGCTATCCGCCTGATGCACCCAGAAATCATCAGCGATCGGCTTCCCAGCCTTTGAGCAGCATGGAAGCTGGTGACTATCCTGCACAGGATCCGTACTGGGAGGGTCAAAGACCGCCTGTGCCGCAGCGCAACTCGTCTTATGGGTTCGATCAATTCAGATATCCGGAGAGTGCCGGCGTCCAAGACATAGGTAACCAGGTTTTCACGCGTCAGGCAATGGATCCTCGCCAGCACTCGACAGAATTTCATCTTCCCGGAGTCGGTCCTCCACCTCCTTCAGATACACCAGAACCGAAGCTAAGGAGGACTTCAGTGTTATTTAATGGCCGTGGGAACCGCAGGTCTCCTGCACAGGATCCTACGGCGTCACGAGAAAGGATCAATCCTCAGCTGACAGCTCCTGCACCTTATCGAGGCTTCTCTTATCAGTCGTCCGTCGGCACGGTGAACAGTGGCGACACCGAACAGCAACAGAGGCGACGCTCTGGATTCTTCTCGTTCAAACGGTCTGGGAGCATCGGGGCAGATGCGCGACTGAGTGGCCAAAACACACCGCGGGCCGGCAACTCTCAAGCTGACCTGATGTCGCAATCCTCCGCTAACCCAGCCCTGGTTGCTGCCTCCAGGGCCGCGGAACCCAGCAGCATGTCGCCTGCAGATCCCAGGATGCCGAAGAAGCTGCAAAGAGCTTCAACTTCCAGCACGCCCGACCCCGAGAAGAAGAAGAGCCGCTTCTCAATGCTGGGAAGCATCTTCGGCCGGTCCAACAGCACCAACCAGGCGCAGAAGCCGAACAAGCTGACGAAGGCGAACTCAAAGGATCACCGCGAGTTAGTTCAATCCGGTGAACCTCAGTCTCTCTCGCGTAACCCGTCGGCGTACGAAGCCATACGCAATCCGTCCTACCAGTCTCCGCCTCCACCGAACCGACGACAGTCCAGTGGACGGTGGCAGGAGATTGAGAGTGAACTAACGGGCCCACGGCCGCCGATGGGTTCGCAGCAGGAGCCAGGCGTGCCGCCGCCCGGTGGGTTCTACGCGCCGGGTCGGCGGACCTACTCAGGCGGTGCAAGCCCGGGATATGCAGGAATGCAGCAACAAGCAAGCGGAGGGCCGCAGATGCCGTCCTCACGGCCTCCAGGAAGCTACGGTGACAACCGCTCCCCTCCCCGCCCCGGCTACGCCGACGCACCCCAACACTCGCACGCCTCCTCAACCCGCGCGCAGAGCAACGCCACTCCGAATCGATACTATACCACCTCTCCACCACCATCTCAGCAGTCCCCTCCCCCTCACCCACCCGCGCCCCGCCACCCCTCCCAACCCGCCATCTCTCCCGTCTCGCCCACAGGCCTCCGACGAACGTCCTCCCCGCTCCGTAACTCGCATCAGCAGCGCATGCCCTCTATCGACGCGGCCACATACCATAACCAACATCAACAGCACCAGCACCAGCAGTCAGCCGAACACCAAGAGCGCCCCTGGGCCCTGAGCCTACCGGCTGAGCAGCTTGCCCCCGCGTCCGCGTCCGCGCAGGCGATGCGGTACGACCCTTCGGCGCCGGGGGGGTGGAGGCCGGGTGTGCGGAGCGTGCCGCAAGTGCAGTCCCAGGTACAGGTGCAGGGGTATCAGGGCTCGCAGGCGCGGCAGATGCCGTATCAGAACGGGTATGCGGGCGTGCAGGGAGGTGGGCAGGACGTGGCACCCCCGCCGGTGCCGGGGAAGGTGCCGTTGCAGCGGCCAGGGCATGAGAGGGAGGGGAGTGAGGAGATGGGGATGCGGGGGGCGAGTTATCCGGGGATGGAGTGGCGGCCGCGGTGGGATGGGGAGTGAAGATTGTCTTGCTGAGTGTTGAAGAGGATTGCTGATTTGGTTTGTCTAGTGGATGGGTTTATCGGGTATCTAGCTTCTTGTATGTGTTCTTGAAGAGACCTTGTGGGTCGTTGTTGGGGTGATGGAAGGATCTCTTGGGTAAATAATGTGTAGTTGGGTCTTTGTGTAGATTTTGTGTATGGATGTGAGGAAGAGTGGGTTTTGCTTCTTCATAGCGACTGGATTGGACAGAGTGGGATGCGTTCTGATATTCGGGGGGAAATTGGGATTTCCCGCTTGCAAATAAGTATTTTCTTTCAGCTTGGATGTTTTTGTTCGATAGAGTTTACAAATGTAATGCACCATTCCAAACCCCAAGAATTCGTAAATGCGAACAGGTGTCTCGATACTAGTCAGAATGTATAAAAGATGGATCCAATTTCGATCACACCCACAGACCACCCACTCATACTGATACCCTACCCCGATGATGCATTTCTCTCGGGCGACTCGCATCCAACGAACACTCAAGGTCTCAGAGATACCTCGATTTCAGCGCGCTCAAAGTGCTCATCCGACTCATAGTACCCTGCTGCATGTTGCTTAGCAGTGCCTCCTCGAGCGCAGACTGCGTGACGCTAGCATCTAACACAGAATCGAAAAGTCAGCCCGCGCTTATTCAGACACCTCGCGCTGCATATATACGTTGCAGCGGCCGCTCGGCACACAACGAAAAACTCACCATCTAGATCGCTGAAGCTGCTCCCCATACTCGGCGTCCCGTCGCTACCATCCTTGCCTTTACCTCTATGTCTCGGGCTCAATCTTGCCAGCTCGGCACGGTGTCGTGGACTCAATGGCCCTGGAGGCCGCGCTGAGCTTCGAGGGGCTTCATTTTGCGGAGCGGCGGAACCGGCCGAGCTGGCTGACGTTGCAGACGATTCGACTGCTGCCGAGCTCGGCACTGGTTGCTTACCAACCGCTGCTGCTTGTCTACCAATTGGCGTCGAGGCAGTCCTAGTTCGAGTCGGACCGGGTTTTGGCTGTTCGATGGCTTCGCGAATGGTCGCGCTGGGGTCTTGAGGCACTGTGGCGCGCGAGGCTGGTCTTGCGAAGGGTAAGAAGGCGTCTTCGTCGTCGTCGTCATCTGCTTCCCTGTCGTCCACTCGGCTGAGGGGTGATTTTTGTGCGTTCAGGCGGGGTGGCCGCTTGAAGATCTGACTTCTCCTTACGGGCTCTGGTGCAGGCTCAGAATCTGAGGACGAAGAGCTCGAGGAGCTTTCGGCTGGTGAAGATCGAGATTCGGGCTCAGGCAGCCCTTCGGGAGGAGCTGATACCGGAGACTCTGTCTTGCGGAGTGGTCTGTCTCCTCCGAGTGAGTCGCGGAAAGAGGGTGCAACGGGTTGACTGGGGCTGGAGGGAAGAACCGGACGCGACTGAGTTAGGGTGACTGTTGAGGGAGTACGAGACAGGAGCGGAGCTGCGTGAGGATGTTAGTGGTGGCCGGCAATCATATCGGTCTACCGAAACTCACCCGCTGGTCTCAGCGCTCCCAATTGACCTACATCACCTTTGCTTGGAATACTATTTTCTCTCGGACGTACTGAGAGTGCTGACGGAGCCCTCGACCCTGTCCAGTCAGCTGTGCTCATTGTCCGCTTGCAAGTGCTACCTACCTCCTCCTCCACTAGGTATTCTCCCTGAAGTACCTCCCGCTGATGCAGTAACACTTCCACTAACCGGTGCAGGAGACGGCGCATTGGATGAGCCGACCTTCCTCATCTGCGCTCGTACATGCGAGAGATGTCGTTCGTACAACCACGCTGCTTGCTGCAGCATGAAGGTTGAAGACACACCGAACTTCGTAGCACTGGCATGAACATGTCAATATACTATTAGGGTATAGACATTTCAAATACAGCGACATACAGTTCTTCCCCTGGAACTCATCAGTATTGCGGAAGGTTGGCAGGCTACATACGACTCACAATTCAAGTCGCTCGTTTTGGAGGAGCGCGAGATGATCTTCCAAAGTGCTTTGTCTTTCGAGGCATCCCACTCTACCTTTGTCGATGAGCGATATACATTGAATAGATAATGGAATACTTCAGCGTACAGATGGAGGATCTACAAAGTCCCCCCTTGGGAACGGTAGACGGATCAAAGCCGTGTAATGTACAGCTGGCTCAGTTGGCTGCCGTTTCAGTGCCTTAGACTCCGGCTTAGGCACGGCGTTTGCAGACGAGTTGCGAGAGTGTGAGCTCTTGAGAGCAGGCGGAGGATTCGAAAGGGGCGGAGTCATGGTGGATGCAGAAGCAAATACGATTAAGCAACGACCAAGCGAAAGATCTGGTATAAAAGCTTCTTGCGAGACGAATTAGGCTTCGACTAACACATTACTCCAAAAGCAGTGCTGAAGATCACACTATGAAGGCAGGAATGGCGCTTCCGAACATTTGGAAAAGAGGCCTGTTCGACAAGGCTATTAAAACGATGTTAAGTACTGTCCTGCCTGATGCTACTACGGCTGAGACGCAAGACGGAGATTGTATCGACAAAACTTGGAGTTTGTTGCGTTGAGATGCTGCAGGTTGCTCGTTGGCAATGGGAGGCATGACAGGGCCAGCCGGATCGGGCTTAGCGTTTCTGTGCTCAGCTTCCAATTCACACCAGCAGAGCTGCTACTTATGACTGTCTAATTCGCTTGCACAAGTACGCTATCAAAGGAAAGCCGTAAGGGGTCCTCATGCATTGTTAAGATCAGCTCAGATTGACGGAATTCATCGAATTCCAGCATTTGATGTAAGAGCCGCAAATGGTCTAAAACGGTAACCATTCAATCGTTTCGTCGAGCGCTGGGATATTCTGGGTGATCAATTCCAGCCAAGAGGACTCTATCGTCATCTAGGCATGTTTTTCTATACACAAGCTCAGTCTACGAGACGAAGTCGACGGTGTGCTGGCTGTTGCGGAGGGATTTGGGGAAGGGCAAAGAGTAATTGTGATTCGATAGTTAGTCTCATCACCACCGTCTTGGATTCTACGGACGTAGTACAAGCACTGTTGCGAAATACATGGAGGCCTTCGTGGAGAGAGGGTTGACACTTATGACCGTGAAGCTGGGTCACATACAAACGGATACAGAACGGTAGTAGACAATGGATAACCTAGTTGGACATGGATTCGGGCAAGGAGCCGCAACAAATGTTTTGGACGCTGCTGACAGCGACGAGTGTAATTGTCAATGGTTTTCGGTAGAACAACATACTGAATTCGTGGAGAGTTGGTACGTCTCATATTTAGGTGGACATCAGTTAGCTAGTGAACACACTTAATGGATAGGGTCCTACTAACATTGCACGATTCTCTGATCATTCTATCCTTTTTGTCACTATCAACCACAGTACGTTGATAGTGCTTTAACACGGAAGGCCGCGCTGTCCTCTGTACCAAGCAACTTTGCAGAGGAACTATAGTCAACTCGGGTTGAAGTGTGAGAGTATCAGTCGAGGATGAACTGGATAGATTTCACAATTAGTTTCGAACCTTATTGACACATTCGTCGGATAACCCCTTGGGAAGACTTCTAAATCAGGAGATACTCTTCGTTGCCGTTGTGACGTAAGTGAGTAGAGTAACCCACCACTTGCGCCCCTATTAGACAAAGGCTAGCACCAAAAGCAACCCATTCCTAACTACGAATGTCAACCAGTCAGCTAGCTAGACTTCAGCTCCAATGAAACGAAGATGATAAAACGTCCAATCTCACTTTCATCTCGAGGTGTGTTACACCTCTGAAACTTACCATGTCCGCCTGAGCTGTCGAAGTAAGTATTACATGTCCCTGATCAGTTTCAACGACCGCCAAACATCACGTTCTGAGTCACATTTCTGAGTTACATCTCATTACAGCACTTTCTACAACACCCAGAGCTTGAGAAACAGGTCGATGGCGATTATGGAGTAACTCGACTGCCGAGTTGAGCGATCTCAAACCCGTTGCCTTTGACGTATGTGGCAATGAGTCTGACAAGTCCGAAATGATAGTCAACGTCAAGCAGCTAAGTAATTGTGGGATATTGCATTAAATGGAGAGAGCCCATACAATTGGGGCTACTGAACGGCATACAGAGGAGCCAGTACTTGGACCAAATGGTAGATCTTTGAGCCGGGACCCTGTTGAGTCGGTTTTGAGGTGTGGACTTTACTTTGAGACTTCGAGAAAGGAATATCAAATGCGTTGTGACGAGTACAGACATAAAGAATGAAAACAATCAGAATGATGCAACAATATTTTAGGACAATTTGAATCCAGACCCCCGTACAGAAAATAAACGTGATAGCACAAACCTGAAGAATTGGAAATCGTAGGTCTCTAAACCAATCCAATATTCAAGGTACACCAAGAAGAGCATACCTAAGCATGATGTCCAATGAGCGGACAGATGGCCAATACGCCTCGCCTTCCTGTTTGTCTTCTTAACATACAAGCACTATTCCCCGAACCATCTGTGCTTGCTCTCAAGTATTGGACAAACAGTCCATATTCAACTTTGCCCTCGTCCTCGCCGCCCGTGCTGTGGAAGCAGTAGAAAGCCATAGACTCCCATCCCATCTCGCCTCGCGCGAACCAGCGGTCCGTGCACCTCGGCTCATCGACTTCATCTCAAGCTCGAACTTCATCACCTTCCCATCACCCACAACATCCACCACATCTCCGCCCACACCAGCTACACGCACACTCCACCCCCATCACACACACCAAGCAAAAAACCAACAACCACAACACCAACCAGAATGCCTCGCCAGTCCCGTGGCTCTGCCCCACCACGGCGCCCCGTCGCTGCGCCCGCCAGGCCGAACGTCGCGCCGCCACAGCCTCCATCTGGCGCCCGGCCGGCGAGCACGGCGGCGCACCCGCCAGCAAGGGCTCAGGCGGCACACCCGCCGGCCCAGCAGGCTCAGGCGAGCCAGGGGCCGGGGCTGTTCGGGCAGATGGCTAGCACGGCTGCGTAAGTAACCCTTTCTCCCTTTAAGAAGAAGACGACGACGACGACGACGACGAAGAAAAACGAACAGTAGAGAGAATACAATCCGCTGACATCCCTATGCCTCACAGTGGTGTCGCAGTCGGCTCCTCCATCGGCCACGCCATCGGCGGTTTCTTCGGCGGCGGCTCCTCTGCCGCGCCCGCCGACGCCTCCGACAACGCCGCCGCCGCCACCCCGTCAGACAGCTCGCAGTACACGACCGGCAGCCAGTACAACACGCCCACCTGCGCGAACGAGATCGGCAGTTTCCGCAAGTGCATGAATGACAACGGGAGCGACTTGAACGTGTGCGGGTGGTATTTGGACCAGCTGAAGGCGTGCCAGGCGGCGGCGAGCCAGTACTAGATGGGCTTGTACATACATTGATTCAGAATGGATGGATGGGGGATGAGGGAGAGGTAAAGGGAAGGGTGCTAGGGGATGGAGAAAGAATAGCATATTTTGGAGTCATGGGGTTTGTAGACTAGGTCGTATGGACCGCAGTTTGTAACCAAAACACGTAAAGCGTCGAAGTTGTTCTCCGCTCAAAGCAGATTCGATATTCGTGAAGCAAGTGATGCTATATCGTACACGTTGCCAGTCCACAGAACCATGATTCCCCCATCGGTCGCGTGGAGGAGTGTTGTGCCACAGGGTTTGGAGAAAGCACCGCCTACAAAATCCTCAATACGCAAAACGCCCTCCCGGCCTGACTCCATGACCCTACTGCTCGTCACCCGGCACATCCTTGTTCGGTTCGAAGTTCAGCTGCTCGGCCGTCAGCACGCCTTGCCCTACCCGGAACCGCAGCGGAACCTAACTAATCGGTGTAGCGAGAAAAACCACATACCTGATTCCCATTATAAAACTGTCTCTCATCCCTGCCCTCAGCCCTCTGATCCGCCAGAGTCCTCACATTCACCCTCCCCGTCGCTCTTCCCCTTCCTTGCTCCTGGGGACCAGCACCCTCCGCCCTCGCCGCACTTCCCTCCCCAACCCTTGCGCCCGCCGCCTCTCCCCCTTCCGCACCACCGCTCCCACCCACCCCAAGGAACGTCCCTACCGCCCCCGCCACCGCGCCCACGCCGCTCCCCACCCCATTCCAAACGCCACTGAGCCCATCGTATGCGGTCCCCAACCACCCCGGCCCCCCCCAAGCCGCCTCATAAGCCCCCACCGCGCCCCTGACCGGGACAAGCACCAGCGTCGCGCTCGGCCACAGCCCCAGCTCCTCCAGCGGCATCTCCTCGTCACCGGCCGAGAGGGCGACGGGCGGGGCGGGCGGGAGCACGTGCTTGAACGTGTACGGCGCCGTGAGGGCGTCAGCAGCAGGGGAGGTGTCGAGCCAGGGGCGGACGGCGGCGGAGAGGGTGGAGGAAGCGGGGAAGGAGTGGCGGAGGGTGGAGCCGTCGAAGAGGCGGATCTGGAGAGCGACCTCTGTCCCGCGTTTCAGTTTGTGTCCACCTGCACTGCTGCCCGCTGCCGCTGCTGATGCCGAGGCTGGCTGCGCCGGATGTGCGTCCGCCGTGCCCCCTTCATCTCGTGTACTCGTGTCTGCGCCCGCGGCTGCGGCGGCGGCGGCTTCCCGCCTCCTCGCCTCCCTCTCCCTCCGCTCTGCCTTATCTGCTTCGATCTGCGCGAGGATGCGGTCGCGCTCGCGCCGCTCCTGCTGGATGCGCTGGCGCTGCTGGGCGGCGTAGCTCTGCCTTGCCGGGTTTCCGGCGCCTGTGGAGTTTGTGGAGGAAGAGGACTGGGCTTCTGCGGCTTCGCGTAGGGCCTTCGCGGCGTCGCGGCGCGCGGCGGCGGAGGCTTCGACGGCAAGCTGGCGCTCGGCGTCGAGGCGGGTGCGGCGGTCGGCGAGGAGGGAGTGGACTGGTGAGGGGGCGGCGTCTGGGGAGGGTGGGGCAGGTGCTGTGGGCGATTCAGTGGGTGGTGTGGAGGTCTGGGCGGAAGCGGTGGTGGGTGCGGGGGGTTCGGTAGATGTCGAGGGCGTTTCAGAAGGGGCTCGATCAGGATGCGGTGGCTCGATTGTGGATGGTGCTGCTGGATCCGGGACTGGTTGTTCGGGTTGCTCTGATGCTTCATCTGCTCCCAGTACTGCTTTCATGCGCTGCGTAAACTCCCAATGTGTGACACCGTAGGGGAGGTTTTCGCGGAGCTGGCCATTGCTGTAGCGGGTTGTCTTCAGTCTTGTTCTTATCCATGGACGAGGTTGTGCACTTACTGTATAACCAGCAGTGTCGGTACCGTCTCCACCGGACAGAAAGCGGACAGGAACCCAGCTTCCTGTGAGCCGGCTTGTATGCGCAGCACTACGGCCTTGCGGGTGATCAAGTTCTGTATCTACGCGTCTGTGAGAACGTATGCAGTGTGGATTGCAGTAGTGGGACATACAGAATGCTCTTGCAGCCATTCATGCTCCCATATCTGGCTCTCCGGGCTCTCGTCTTCCTTCGAGTAAGCGCATTAGCTGGGATCCTTCATGCACATTATAGCGGGCAAGGCGCACCTCGGACGAAGCAGGCGACGAGCTTGCCTTGCTGTATGGCGGTTGTGATACCGCTTTGTAGGTCGCCTTGGTGGAACATGTTAGAATTTGCGGAGAGTGGTGGATTGGTGGTTGACATCTTTAATGCGCGTCCAGAGTCGATGGTGTTTGAAGCTGTGATGTGGAGCCGATCCCTGTCCCGAGAGGACCATCACATGCAGAAGACGTGCAACACCTACATGTATTCTCGTCATTCACCTCCACCGAACTTAGGACATGCATCACCAGTTCACAGGGATGGGCGCATAGTCAAGCAAGCATTACTCAGCCAAGACTGCTCCATGCTATCTACAAAACGCTGGGGCAGCAAATCCGACCCACCAACCTGATCAAATGGGGGGAGAACTGAAGTAAAAAGGAAAGATGAGCTCGCGCAGATGTGTCCTGTATAAGCCTCTGGTATGAATGGAGTCGCACCAGCTCCTGTGACTCGCGCCATAACCTTTCCTCCCGTTCTCCAACCCGACTCACGAACGCCGTAAGTGCCTAAGGTATTCGAGCTCCCGCCCGATGCTTCTTCCCCGTGCAGCCCGCATAACCGTCTACCCAGCCGCCAGTGCCTACCTGCTCGCCCTGCATCCCTATAGGATGAGGCATTTCGGTCCCTTCTTCTCCTTCTTCATAGGTCGGGGACTTAGCACGGCTCTGCTCCTCACATTAGCTTTCTCCGCCACATCCCCTCCCACATCCCCTCCCACATCCTCAATAAGAACGTACCTAATCGCCTCATCAAACACGCTCTTCAGATTCCTCTGCGTCAACGCCGAGCACTCCAAATACTTCTGCGCCTTGATCTCCCGCGCCACCACCACCGCCTCCTCATACTTGACCGGCTCCATCTTCATCCTCCGCAGGCCCTCCAGCGTCTCCTGGTTCTCCCGCAGATCCAGCTTCGTGCCCACCAGTATTATCGGCACGCCGGGCGCGTGGTGCTCGATCTCGGGATACCACTGTGAAGGAAAGCCACACGATTAGCACCATGCCATGCGGAGATCTTTTCGGGTTTGAAAACCCTTACTTTTGCCTTGACGTTGTCGAAGGATGGTCGTGAGACGATCGAGAAGCAGATTAGGAAGACGTCGGTTTGGGGGTAGGAGAGAGGTCGCAGGCGGTCGTAGTCTTCTTGTCCCGCTGTGTCCCAGAGTCCTAGGCTGATGGGCTTGCCGTCGACCATGACGTTTGCGGAGTAGTTGTCGAAGCTGCGGCAGGTTTAGCGCGGTCCTGTGAGCGGCTGGGGAGAAATGTTACACTGTCGGTATGTACTCTCCGGGAAAGGCGTTTGTGGTGTATGAGATGAGGAGACATGTCTGCGGGGTGGAGGATAAGCGTGGCTCATGATCCTGATGTGTCTGGGTGTCGTACCTTGCCTACAGCACCGTCACCTGTGACCACGCACTGAGCCGCATCTGATTAGCCAGAATATCTCGCGAGCCAAGCGTAACCTGGTGTGGTACCTTCAAAGACTGAGTTGCCGGCGCGGACGCCATGGCGGTCTATGGTGAGGGGAATGGTCTATGTGGATGTCCGTTGAACGTTCGAGTATAGGCGCCTCGTAGAGCTCTGTATGGCTGTGCCGCAACCCTGATGGCAACCGAGGGGTCAGTGAAGAGCGTTGGCGGTGGAGGAGACGACTGACCTCGGAGACGATTGTATCAGGTCACTAGCACCACTTCAGTCGCAACTCTTTCAAGCTCTCGCTGAGGAAGCTCCGGCTTTCAGATCGAGGCAGATCGAGGCAGAGCTCGCGATAGTCTTGCAAGCTTGTAGTATCGTGCTCAGCGCGAACTGCTCCGCACCAAATTCACTCGTACCCGGGGTTACGATTCCTTGATGAAGGCGGCGAGAGCGCAAACCGAAGATCCGTACAAAGGATCTCTAGGCAAGGGAGAGAAAGGAGAAGTCACTGTATCTTGAAAGCTCCAAGCTGGGTTGTAGTGATGGAGAAACGGTGACCAGGGTTGCTTCAGTCGAGCCCCAGAGTGTGGACCCTGCTCGTGAGACGAGATACAGAACTGGGCTTGTGAAAGCGGCTAGCGGGGAACAACGGCGGTAGAACCACCTCAACCATTCAGAGCCGCAGTCATTCAGAGTCAGCTTGTGAATGGTTCGTTTAAAGTGCGTGCAGGATCTAGCTTCGCTTCTCGAGCACGCATTGTTACGTAGTGGCCATGGAGGAGTGAAGCTAGAGGTACAGTGGGATAGTTCACCGCCAGATGTCCTGCAAGTGAAGCATGGATAGCTAAGAACCGTTCGTGACACGCAGATATTCATGCAGGAAAGCAAGCCCTATCAGTTAGTTGTACCTTCACATACTACCTGTGCAGGCGGGCTCTTACTGAAGTGACTGGCCACACGAATATATTTATCCCTTGAGAGATTCGTTTCTGGACGAGTTGCAGCTGAGATGACCAAATCCAACCAAGAGCCTCAATTTTTTCGGTTGCCGTGCCGCGTGTGCGAGCACAAGTTTCAGCACAGTATAGCGGTGGTC
>JAKLMF010000090.1:0-25780 GCA_022813555.1 Botryosphaeria agaves | reverse complement strand
CGCTTGAACAGGCCTACAACTCCTAATGTGCTGCTGAAGGGCGAACAAAAGCCAAAGACTCCACAGCGGTCACAAGCTTTAAGTGTTTGTCGCTAGGCCGGTAGTGTTCATTTCGCAGTGGGGGCTGAGTGGAGCGCTGTCTGGCTAGGGTTGAGTCCTTCGCATACAAGAGACCCGCTGGCTCAGGAATGTTGTGGTAGTGAGAATGGCGTGTGGATGCAGTGGGATTAACGTGAGGTAAGAACAGAGGCAGCTGTGGTTTATGAGCATGGAAAGCGTGGAGTAGAGCCAGGGCGCAATCTGCCGCTAGTCCTGATTGGAACATCACCGGTTTTGCCAGAGAGTCGCCTCCCGTCTGCCTTCAGTTGTAACAACGATCAACATATTATTCAGCAGTCTCGAACCTTCAAGAGGTGTGTTCATCGTTGTAAGTACATAGATCATTCGCAATTTTGAATCAAAAGAGAGGGATGTGGCATCATGTGTGGCCAGCTACACAAGAAAAGAAGTAAGATACGCTGCCGGCGCGCCTCAATCGTTCCATCAATTTAGTGAGTAAGGTTTCATATATTTGCTTCTGCAGTGTAGAGGGCCAAATATCTCTTTGGCCGACCTGTGATGCATCAACATCATCCACAACCATCTTCCAAGCTACTTACAGATGAAGAATCGTGAGCAGCAGTGATTATGCAGACTTCTTTCCTTTTGGACAGGGCGTATATGGTGATTTCGGTGATTGCTCAGGTGATCTCGCGGGTGGTCCTCGCTGCACATTCCTATTCTTCCGAGGAGTTCTGGGTGTATTGAAGCGGAAGCCAGTCTGTCTCGCGGGAGTTTGAGGGGCATCATCTCACCCTCCGTCAGCTTGTAAGCCATGGACGGTGGCGGCAGCACGTACCCGCCATCGTCAAGGAAGAGTTTCAAGTGTTGCACCTCGAGTAGAGGTTGACTCTCGGAGAACGTTCTTGGATGCTCCAGGGTTCCTTTACCCACGCCTTTAGATGAGGGAGTTTTTCACAGATAGGGAGAGCTCATCGTACACTCAGGGAAGACGCCTACTTATACGCACATCCACTACGCTCTCCATCGACTTGAAATGTCCAGGGGTACACCAGGCATCCATCGCAGAGCAGAACACCTCCACGCTCATGGGCTCTTTGACACCTCTAATCACACAGTATCCGAACTGTATTAACAGTGAGTCATTCCTTCTGGCGATCTCCCAAGAACTACGCCGCAGCTGCAGGTAAGGGTGAACGCAGCTCCGGAGCGGCTCGATGGAGCGGCTCGACATGCCTGACAAGAGCGCATCGTCAGCGGCACAGCAGACATACATGCGCGTTGGCGTTTGTCGTCAACCGCGATTGGCGAGAGACGCCGAATAGGAGTTGTAGGAGATGCTCACCGACTCAGCAACGCAGATCGCCAGCGTTCGTTCGGTTCTAGAAGAACGTGGTTGGACGCGTAAAATGGTACGCGGGGCTGGCGCGATATCAGCTGCTCTGGTGTCCGGGGCTGCCCTTGTCTCTCGAACTCACCGGTGCCGTCTCTTGGCCTGGCTGCCTTAACCGTTGGAATGGGCAATGACAAGCGTGCCGTTCGAAACGATTGTCCAGGGCCGCGGTGAGATGACTGTAAGTTTGCATAGATTACACGGATACATCACCCGGATATTATTCACCAAGTCACTGTAACCTGTCCGATCTCGGAGCCGGCAAATCTCTAAGGAACGTGAGACCACTGCTCTCTAGACTAACCTATTCGCCATACACCCTATGCCGTCCGCTGTAGATACACGTTCGCCAACCCTGCCGACTAAACAAGAAGGCCCAATTATTTTTATACACACGATATCAACGGATGAGAAAGGCTTCTCTCCATACAAGCCGTTGCATTCGGCACAGCCTACGAAAGCTCCCACTTCACTTTGGCGTCGTGACCACCCCTTCGTACTCCCTAGACGCAATATAATCCAGCGTACGCTGGAAATGCCTCTTCGGGTTCTCCAAGCTGGACGTCGCCTCGTTCGTCTGCAGGTTCGAATGTATGAGCTCGATCAGGCCGTTGAGGTATTTCGTGGTGACCTATTCGCACAGACGAGAAGTCAGCACAAAGTGTATCCCTCTCGGTGGAACAGAAGAAAACAAAGAAAAAACCCACCGCCTCGTTCTCCTGGTCGAAATAGTACACATAGCGATTCAGGATCTCCACGAACAGCTCCACAGACACAGCAGTATCCATACAAGCGTCCGCAACCCTGAGAGCCCTCTGCAAGCACTCAAGCACGCGTTTCCCATCCCGGTACAGCTGCAACCCCCGTCAGCGCGTCAGAACCACACCAGGACTCCGCACACTCATGACACTCACCTCCTTCCCCTCCCCCTCCCTCTTCCCCTCCCTCCCCTCCGTCCCCCACCAAAGATGACTAGCCAAATACACCGCGCGACACTGATCCGGCTTCTTCAACAACCTTGACCCATGCAACGCCGCCTTCGTAATCAGCGCGTCAAAGTTCTCCCTCCCAAACCCGCGGCACCCATGCAGCGCCGCCGCAATCACGCACACGGCCTGGAACTGCTGTCGACTATCGCTAACGCTCTCCTCGTACACGGTGAACGCCTGCGCGAAGAACTCGTACGCCACCTCCTCGTGGCGCGTCTGGTCGGCGACCTGGCCGGCCGCGACGAAGAGGCGGAGGGCGAGGTCGGCGGTCGACGGGGTCGGGGAGCGGACGTACAGTGCGGAGAGGAGGGAGTGGGTGAATTTGTAGAGGGATGACGTGGAGGAGGCGTAGGTGTCGTTGGGGTCGAGGTGCTCGCGCGCTTTGTAGCGGCGCGCGAGGGTGAGGGTGGCGGTGATGAGGGCTGGGGTTGTGTATTTGATGCGGTCGGCGCCTTGGGTGAAGGCTTGGCGGGCGGTTTGGAGGAGCTGTTGTGGGGAAGTGGTGGTGAGTATGCGTGTGGATTGGGGGATGCGGGAAAAGGGCATGGGTACCTTGAATTGGGTATCATTTGAGGGGCTCTGGATGAGATGTATGATCCGTGCTAGCCAGCCTTGCTCCTCTATCGTCTCATCTGTTTCTACGCCTTTGCGCTGTAGAGGACCGCCGGGGTAGCCTGCTGACTGCTGGGCGCCTTCTTTGATTAACACCTTGAGGATCTCTAGTACTCCATCCAGATCCTCTTGGGTGGTGATCTTTGTCTGGTTTCGCAGCAGACTTCTTGCTACTTCGCCGGCCACGGCCCGACGTGTCGGGTATGGCTGTGAGTCCAGTAATGGTATGAAGTTTGGTAGGGCCAAGGCGGTGAAGAGGGAGAAGTAGGCTTTGACTGGGGCAAGAAGAAGATTGAGAATGTTGCTTTGAGTTGCTTGAGAATGTAGGTCGGCGCTGTTCGCGTACTGTGCCACTTTCTCGTTTGCGAAAGCAAAAACTTGGTCGATGTAGTCTAGTCGTTCCGGGTATATGTTTCTACGCCTGTTAGCCATGACATACGAGATCTCTGAAGTACTTACAATGCAAGGTTGGTTAGGGAAACAAGCAGGGCGATAGTGTCCTGTATCGGTAACCGTTGTATCTTGACCAGACTTGCAACTTGCTCATGGAAAATCTCGAACAGGCGGACGTTGTCTGGTATGCCACGTTTCTTGCCGCTGTCGCTTTCCGTTTCGGCCGGCTGCTCTTCTTCTTCCGATACTGCGGTTGTCTCAGACTCGACCGCTGTAGCCTCCGATGATGTAGTATCGACAGAAGTCCGCTGGCTGTCTTCGCCGTCGCCGTTTTGCTGGTTAACGGGCTCTTTGTTCTTGCTTTCTTTCGAGATACGTAACCTCTCCAGCAGCTTCGCCATGGCCTCCTCTTCAGTCTTCTTCCGCTCTTCAGATGATTCCGACTGTGCTTCTCTTTGAGCGTATGCGGATAATCGGTCCATCAGACCAATGACTATGACCTTGACATTGACGTGAGGGTTGAGGCGGGCGGTCGCGGACAAGAACTGGTCGAGCGTGTGGAGATGGAATTCGTCCGGAAACACTTGAGTTATAACTGTGCGTCTCCCGTCAGTGTTCAATCGACACGAAGTACCATTGTGTCTCACCTTCAAGCAAATACTCCTGAGCCAGCACGTCCCGACACTGCACCACCTGCTCCAACAGCGGCGGCAGCACCTTCTTGTAATTATCCAGATCCACCAGCTGGCTGAGCCGCAACAGATTGCTCCCTACAAGCAACTGCAACTCCTTCCTCTCCCTCGTCCTCTGCTCCCTCTCCCTTGAATGCCCCTGATGCTGCAAGCGCACCCACAGCTTATTCATCTCCACAAAGTTGGTGAGAACAAAGCTGATCGAGTCCTGCAGATTCCCCTCCTGCCCCTCACTATCCCCCGTCGGCAAATGATCCCTCGCCTGCCCACTGAGGTAATACCTCAGAAACAGCCCACGCACAGGGTGCTGCACGCCCCTGCTCATCTCCATCATGTCCTTCATAATCTCCTTGACCGGCGCCTCCTCAATCGCCATGTACACCGTGCCGACCGTGATCATAAGGTACAGCCGGGGGATGATGTTGCCGGCATACTGCACCAGCTCGTACAGGTCCGCGAGATGGTTGTTCGGGTGATTTTCGCGCAGGTAGACGGAGAGGTGGCGCAGGGCGTCGAAGACGGCCATGTAGAGCTCGTAGTATTGCTTGGGGCCTAGGCTGCTGGTGCGGAGCTCGGAGACGAGGGTTGAACTGTAGAGAGCAGTCAGTTTCAGTAAGACTCCTTTGCTGGAGGAGGAGTACGTGTCATCGCTGTCTACGAAGAGTGAACACCTACCTGCACTTGAGCGCATCCATTAGCTTCCCTGGAGTCTCCAGGCACCGCCGCATCAGCTGTGCCTGCTGTCGAACGACGCCCAGCGCATCCTCGAGCAATCGCGCCTGGTCCTCTACTGGGGGTGGCGCAGCCATGGCTGCGTCGGAATCCAGAATTGCGGCAGTATGTTGAGATGGATCGGAATTCTGGTGTTGTATGGCCGCCAGGTCCGCAGGTGAGCTTCGTCAGATCATCAAGCTTGGCATGCCGGAACAAGGGTGCATTCACCACCGGGCTGCGGAGGTTGATTGTTGATCCCGAAACATCAACGCCATGGTTGAGTTCCAGTGGTTTCAAAAAATTTAACGCTTCATAATGGCACGGCAGATCAGAGATACGATCAAGGCGAGCCCACTCACAACATGAGTCGGCAAGTTGGTGTACGCGTCTGATTGAGTTCTCAGTTGTGGAGGATATTCAGGATTCTTCCTAAATCTCCAACCAGAAGTGAGGTATTACGAATACTAAACGCAACATTACCCACTGTGACTGTATAACCGGTCTACAACTGGTAGCTCAAACCAACGCAACATGCCCAGATAATGAAAGCTGTATGATGCGGCAGAAGGCGCCACGAATTCGACTTGCACTAAACCCGTAAGGTTCCACGTGAGAATGTCCAATTTCATATGAACGGTCTGCCAACCCATTCTTCTACTCACAATGAAACAATTACCAGATTGCCTACGTCAATACGTACTTAGGGCCCTCCCCACCTCGGGCCGTGGACCAATTTATAGCCAGAATGGCCCCCGTCCCGCGACTGCAACCAGGAACTTGATGCTAGATACGATCCTATCCGTTTCTCACTGATCCGATTTGCACTAACTCCGCGACAGTGCCAACGCTGATGCAAGCAGACCGCGCAACTGCCTCACGGCAGCAAGGCGTATCAGACGTAAATTCCACATTAGAGCATTGAACTTCATACAGACAGCCCTTCATCGAGTTCAAGTATTTACAGCGAAGCAGCTACCAGCTTGCCTACGTCAACACGTACTTAGGACCATCCCCGCCCGTAGGCACGCTCCAATTTATATCTTGCGACGGATCCTTTATGTCACATGTCTTGCAGTGTACACAGCTAGGCAAACGTTAGCACGAAGCCGGAACCCATTCAGGTGACATGTTTGACTTACTTCTGCGCATTGATCTGGAACCGGACCCCCAGCTCCTTCGACTCATCCTCGATATACTCATACACCCCCGCCGGACAAAACCTATTCTCAACACCCTTATACTTTGGCCAATCCATTTTCGCATGCCGATCCCAATCCTTGACCTGCAAATGCACCGGCTGGTCCTCCTCATGGTTGGTCCCACTGCGGCTCACACTGGTCAGGATATCAAAGCTGATCTTCCCATCCGGCTTCGGGTACTCGATCTTTTTACACTGGTCCGCCGTCTTCGTCGCCGCATAATCCGGCTTCCCATGCTTCAGCGTCCAGGGCTCTTTCCCCCTAAGCACGAAAGCCTCGAGGCCGGAGTACAGGATGCCGCCGTAGAGGCCAAGCGGCGTGTGAAACGAGGGCCGCATGTTGCGGACCTCCTTAAGCTCCTTCCAGATGGTGGAGTTGCGCAGCTTGTCCTCGTAGTCGAAGAGGAAGACGGCACCGTCATCATTGTTAGACTTCAGCGCGTCGTGCACGGCCTCGGCGGCGAGCATGCCGGACCGCATGGCCGTGTGCGTGCCCTTGATCTTGGGCACGTTGAGGAAGCCCGCCGAGTCGCCGATCAGCGCGCCGCCCGGGAAAGCGCATTTCGGGATGGACTGGAAACCGCCTTCGTTGAGAGTGCGGGCACCGTAGGAGATGCACTTGCCGCCCTCGAGCACAGAGGCGTACAGCGGGTGGTGCTTCATCTTCTGGAACTCGCCGTAGGGGGCGAGCCACGGGTTGGGGTAATCAAGACCGACGACGAGCCCGATGCTGACCATGTTGTCGCCGAAGTGGTACATCCAGCCGCCTCCGTAGGTGTCCATGGGGAGCGGGTAACCCATCGAGTGGACGACGAGGCCGGGCTGGAACTTCTCAGGTTGGATTTCCCAGACTTCTTTGATGCCGAGACCGTAGGTTTGGTGCTGGCTGTCTCTTCGCAGATCAAACTTCTTGATGACTTGTTTTGTTAGGCTGCCGTGGCAGCCTTCACCGAGAAGTGTCACCCTGGCGTGGAACTCCATGCCGCGCTCAAACGAGTCCTTTGGCTTGCCTTCTCTTGATAGACCCAGGTCGTTCGTTGCCACGCCTTTGACAGACCCATCATGATTGTATAGTACCTCCGAAGCAGCGAAACCGGGGTATATCTCCACTCCCACTTCTTCTGCCCGCTCACCCAGCCACTTCACAAACTGGTTTAGACTGATAATGTAATTGCCATGGTTGTTCATCTGGGGTGGCGCTGGGAGAGGGTATGAACCGTTCTTCGTGAGGAAACGCATCTTGTCTTTAACTGCCTTGGTAACGTTCTCAAAGCGGTTGGGGTTGTCCTCCGAGTTCCAGTCCGATATTAATTCGTTCAGCGCGGATGGTTCCACAACGTTACCGGACACGATGTGGTCTCCTAGTTCGCCAGCTTTTTCTAACAACAGAACCCGGAAATCTTCATTGCCGGCCTCATTTGCTAGTTGTTTAAGTTTGATAGCCGCACTTAAGCCTGCAGGTCCTCCGCCCACGATGCACACGTCGACCTGGTCGCTTTCTCGTTCTATCTGGCTGGGGTCGAAACTGTCATCTACAGCTGCAAGTCTTGTCCGTGGAGTGCTTGAGATAGCTCTTCTCTGACCTGCTATCCGAAGTGCAGGCCTGTATCCTCGCCACTGCCATGTTATAGAGCTCGATACGGGTCTTATGGCGGAAGGGTTTCGAAGGAGCGGACGGATTGACGGTAGACCCCTCCGCACCACGGGGGGGAACGCGACTCTAGAGGCCATGGTAGTGGAGAGGTCCAGGGAGACTCATCTGGCAAAGGTGAATGCGGGACACGAAAGTGAATCATTGACATTGGCAATGCACGTGCTTGAGACCGAGGTCCTAGTGAACCAATAGCCGAGCGACTGTTTCCAACGGCGTGTTACAGCTAGCGAAAAGTTACCGCTTAGTCATGCCATAACACCTCCGCGAAACTGAGGCTCGATCGGTGCGAGCTTTCCAACACTCTTCACCCACCCATCCACCCAGGGATATCCAGTCTGCAGCTTTCATCATCGCCAGGCCATTATCTTTATCCTGCCGCTACTTCTCTGGCCTGAATACCGCCTCACTTATCGACTGGACGCGAAGGCTTCCGCATTTTAGAGGGCTCGCCGCACTGAACTTCGCCCAGCATGTCTGAGGTATCGTCGACCAGGCTGTATCTGGGGAACCTTCCTCGCAACGGTATGATTGCTTCCACTGCCTTGGATGGACACTGAGCCGCCTTGAACGCGTTTCTATGGACAAGAGAGGATCCCTCCACTTGGTGGTCGATGGATCCAGAATATGGCTCGGTTCTCCCTAGGATTTTTCGCGTCGCTGACTAGCAACCGGTGCAGCCACCAAGAGCGATGTTGAAAACCATTTCGCAACCCATGGAACCGGCGAAATCACCGAGATCAAGCTCATGAATGGCTTCGGCTTCATCGAGTACAAGGATGCGATGGATGCGCGCGACGTGGTTCCCGGTAAGCTTCTTTCCAGCAATCATCAGTGCGCATCCGAATTTACGGCTAACACAATGTTTATGCAGCCTTCCGTATGTATTATCGCGCTCACTCCTTCCTGGAAACACTTGACAGAACGCCTAACAACGCCAACTTCTAGATGGATCCGACTTTATGGGAGAGCGGCTGGTGGTACAATTTGCCCGTGGCTCTCGCGCGCGCAATGAGAACTTCGCCCACCAAGAGCGCACCGCACCTCGCCCGAGACGTACTCCGTTCCGGATGAGCATCACTGGCCTTCCCACCGAGACCAGCTGGCAGGTTAGCACAATCCCCCTTTTGGAGCCCGCAAGTCCTTTTCTCTTCTTCAGCCCGTAGGACCGTTGTATGACTGGATCGTACCACTACTGCATCTGTTAAGCACAATCCTGCGTTGTTTCTCTCCAGTGGCTGGCTTCCAATATTGTTGTTTACCCTCGTAGCACATTCGTTACGTTCTCAGCAAGCCCGCAAAATGTTGCCAAGGTTTCTCAATCGGGACTTCGAGAGCACTGTACTTCATGGGCCGTTTGGAAACTAATGGATCACCTCTCGTTTCGCGCGTTTCTCTGGACAAATCATCTGTCGATCCGTCGTTGGACTCACACTGGACCTGTAGGATTTGAAGGACTTTGCTCGTCAGTCCGGCCTCGATGTCGTTTACTCAGAAGTTGGTCGCGAACGCGACGGCAGGGGGTAGGCAGTCTGAAAAGCCGGAAGAACAAGATTCTGTTTACTAACAACAACAAGCTTTGTCGAATACGAGACTGCTGCCGACCTGACAAGCGCTGTCGAGAAGCTCGACAACCGCGAGTTCAAGGGCAACGCTGTGCGCTGCGTAGCTGATGTTAGCACGATCCACTTGAGGTTTGACAGACATGAGCGGAAGTACACGCCAAAGCCGCTTTTGACGCGCCTTGATGTCTTTGGCAATGTCTCCGCATCATCTCGGTCAAATCTTGACTATCCCTATATAACATCATCTCACTATGACCAGATCCAACCCGAGCGTCCTCGCGATCGTTTCCGCTCCCGCTCCCCGCCACCGGGACGCCGTGGTGGCTATGGTCCTCCTCCGGGAGACGACTACTACTACTCTCACGACCGTCGTGGGCCTCCTCGCGGCTACAGCCCACGTCGCGATGACTACCGACGCCGCTCACCGCCTCCGCGCGATTACTACGACTCCCGTGACCGGTACGGTCGCGCCTCACCTAGACGGAGTGGCCCTCCTGTTGAAGATGGCTACGGTCCTCCACGCGGCGCTCGCTACCCCGACGACGCACCGTACGATGCTCGTGGCCCTCCCCCACCTCGACGTGCTGGCTATGAGCCGGATCCATACGTGAACGGACACAGCAGGCCGTACGGAGGCCCTCCGTCTCCTGGAAGGAGGGGTCCGCCCAGAAGCCCATCAGGTCGCGGTGGATACGATGGTGGATACGATCGCCGGCCCTACTGGTGATTGCTCCCCATTCCTTACGTTGGCCATGCCATTGTTTCTCGCTTTGATCGAGGAACGTCGCATGCGATTGAATTTAGCTCACCCTAGCAGAACGCACACGCCCCGCCCAAACCGCAACGAGGGCCAGATAGGGTACGGTTGAATAGAAGTATTAAGCATGAGGGAGATTTGCAGGTGTAGGATAGGGCAGTAGTTTGGTTCTCAGAGTCGGCAGAGTGCTTCAATTGTGCAAGACTCACGGCGGGAGGCATCTCCTGCAAGCGCTTGGCGGTTATAGGGCATGTCTCTTAGAGTATCACAGCTAGTCTTCAGAAAAGTATTGCTTCCCATGCTTTGCTACAGCAATCTCCGGCACATCTCTCGGTTCCTCCGGACTTGTTCACCTCAACAGACCAAACTGTGCAAAGAGCGGTTTGTTCGGGGCCGTTGGCAGAGGGTACACGAAGGGTCTTCCAGCCATACCATGGTTCTCGGAGCCACAAGCTTACCACCGGAGTGGGGCACGTGCCCGGTTATGCTTGACCGTTGATGGGAGCTTTTCACCGTCAAGCAAGAACCCGGCATGCTGACTGTCCTGCTAACAGACTGCTGTCTGCAGAGCGTAACAGCTTGATGTCTCGAGATATTTACCATTGATGGAGCAATATCTGAGCTGGACTTGTCAACTCACTGCAGCCGCGGGGACGGCCAGTTGATGAATTCCTGAGCACGCTCGGAGTACACCGCCATTTGGCGTCTCCAGGCGTCT
This sequence comes from Botryosphaeria agaves, assembly GCA_022813555.1. Classification (NCBI taxonomy): domain Eukaryota; kingdom Fungi; phylum Ascomycota; class Dothideomycetes; order Botryosphaeriales; family Botryosphaeriaceae; genus Botryosphaeria; species Botryosphaeria agaves. The sequence continues at coordinate 15,038 of JAKLMF010000090.1, read as the reverse complement.
CCACAAATCCGCCCTCATGTCCTCGATAGCGGTGGCAGAATTTAAAGGCTACTGAGAAGAACTCGAGGCTCGTAGTTAGAGGCTGCAGCGAAAGCGTTCTGTTGCATGCTGTATTATGCATGATTGTAAAGCCAGAATTTATCATGGTGATGTGAGTGGAGGCCTGGGGCGCCAGCTTGCGTCGTGCTTGCCAGGATGACATTGAGCCCGCATCCCTCTGGGCTCCAATCAGATCGGCGCTCTGATTCGGTGCTGCATTCGCGAGATGTCTAGTGAAGTTCTGAACAGTGGTAGCTATGATGTCGCATTCAATTTGCGTTGGAGTCCGATCTCAGAGTACCAGTAAACGCCCTCCACTGCATGGCTCAATGTCAGAGCACTCGACAACTTGCACCCATAAACTTCAGCATTCGCTCTTGAGATAATCTTCTTTCTTCAAACGCAGTGTTGGAGGTGGCCGCGGTACATGTCGATATCCGGCACGCTGCCTCTGACCGCCCTTGCTAGCGCGCGAGTCCCACCTTCCCTTCTCTAAAAGTTCGACGGGTCCCTCTCCTTGACCCTCAAGCAGCATACAGACAACGAAGTCGCCCTAAAATCAGATACAAGGACATCACTACAGCATTCATACCGTATCCTCGTCGAGAAACATGCCACGGGCTATCGCTGAGCTGTAAATCCCCACTGGAGGGCATGCGCTCCCTGCGTGTCCTCCAGTCCGGCCAGCCCATCGAGAATTTCAAGACTCTACGACGATATACCCATTCGGTTGCTCCAAGCATCAGCTGCTTGCAGTCGAATCAGCCTCGCACTCATTCATACTCGAACCTGCACTGTCTGCAGAGCCCCGACCCCGATCGCGCTGTTTCTTCGTTTGCCTACATCGAACGACGAATTCCCTCGACTTGACCCTCTGTCTGCCAGTAAGAGTCGAGATTCCGAAAACACACAATCTCACACACACAACACCTACGGACGATACCTTGTCATACAAACCAGAATCCTCTACTCCTCCTCTGCTCCCCTACCATCATAAGAGCACAATCTCCTAGACACCTACATCTTCCCCGCTTGTGATCTCCTTGACATCGCGAAAGATACCCCGCTATTCCTCCAAAAAGTACAACTCTTCAGTTCTCACGAAAGAGAAATTTCAGCATGTCACGCAAAGGCCGAATCGACTACGGCTCGTCGTCCACCTTAATGGCTGTTAGCCCGGGAAGGAAGATGAGTCACACCTATGGCTCATCACATGGAACGCACAATGACTCATTCCACAAGAAAAGAGAGTCTACTGTGTCAACGAGCACCAAACAGAAATCCAAGAAAGGCGTCAATGGTCACGCGACAGGGGGCGAAACTGCCCTCACTGGAGAAGGCGATGCAGACGAAGGCGACAGTAGCGCCAATCAAGACGAAGAAGAAGATGAAGAGGCGGACAGAATGGCCCCGTCCGGCGGTTCCGGCAAGCATAAAGGCAGACACCCGGCCATTAACGTCAATCACGCAAGTGATAACGATCAAGATACGCCACAAAATAAAGGTCGCCGGACGGGGAACGAAAAGGGTGCTCTTTCCGTTGCAACACCTCCCTCTTCCACTAAGAAGCGAACATTCAGTAACATTAGCTCAACGTCGGTTTTGTTCGAGGATATCGACAATCAAGAGCAAGGGCAGAAGTTGGCCGCCTACCCCAGAAAGAAGTTTACTAGAAAGTTGAGCAACAATGCGCAAGGGCTTCTCAAGTACGATAACGTACGTGCGACGAAACTCAGCAACGGCGACCGCCTACAAGCAGGCGCTGAGAACGCGATCGAGGAGTCCGATGACGACGACGTGTACGACGCTGTGGATGCAATCAGTGAATCGGCACAGGGCGAATCCGACGTGGAGATGGCTTACGAGAAGCTCATCATCGACTCCGAAGATGAGAACGATGCAGGACGCCGGCTGAGCGTCCAAAGTGGAATGAGTGATTTCATGACCTTCGCTGACGCCGACCTCTTGCTCAGCAATGTCGGCTTCTTCGATGACCAACTAGACTACGGCAACACCTCCATGGTCGCAGGGGTCTTTGAAACCGCGAGTCCAAGCAAGAAGGTCCGGTTTGAGGATGTCGACATGTCAGACGGGACAAGCACAGCCTCTTCAAGTACTGAGAATGACCCGTTTCCGGACCTCTTTTTGCAACAGGATCATCTGGATCCTACGTTCCGTCGATTGATAGAAAACGTCGCCGATGCTGATGAGGGCAACTGGATGGGAAGCGAGAGTGAAGGTTCTTTCTGGGACATGGGCGGAGAGGAAGCTGATGAGACAGTCGATGGGACGCAGGGTGTCCAACCTGTGCCTGGTGGCTCGAATGGGTCCGATGGTGGCTCCAGTGGATACGACAGTATGCAATTTCGGTGCTTTAGTCTTTCGTGTGTTTGCTAACAATTTTCTCCCAGCCGAAACGGGAGACACTACCGACGACGAACTTCCACCCCCTGATACTGTTCCCAAACCCGCGACTCTTCTTCACGACCGGACGCCTTCGTTAGCGAGGCGCAAAATCACCGCCCCGAAACCCGCTCCACGGCTCGCAAAACAGCCTGCCCGTCGCAAAGGGCCAATGTTGGGCCGGTTCGACGTGAACAGAGACAAAGCTTGCGCGATGCTCGACCGCTTCTCCCAACGCGTAATCCTATACCCACCGAGAAGGCAGATTTTGAGGTATCTTCCTGAAAGCACTACTAGCAGCACTATCAATACCGCGAACAACAGCCCTCGCGCCTCCTTCCAAGCTTTGGCAGGGGATGAAAGCGATCCAAGTGATGTTTCTCAGGCGTTCTCGGTACCTTTGGACCTTATAATGGGCGGCATGGTAGGAATAAACGGCTCATACTTCGACAACACGACGACTCTCCTCAACACCCCTGCAGCTTCCAACCTCGACGTCAACGTCATAGACGAGGAGTCCGAAGATTTCGACACCGACATGGAGGCTCTTGACGTGAACGCTTTCCTGGACCTCGGACCCGACAGCGCCGACGAAGATGACAACGCCGATGATATCGAGACCCTTGCGTCCCCTACCACGCCCATGGCTTCGCAGCAGGGTGATGACACCACGCGCAGCATGACTCAGAGCCTCATGGAGCACTTCGACCGTGGCGTCGTGTCGGCGTTCAGAAGCAACCAGGATCGCCATCGTCACTTGTCCAGACAGGCTCAGCATCCGTCGGAGCGTGCTTCGGCGTCGCGCGCGGTTCGGACGGGTGGGTCGGCGGATTCGCTCATCACGCCGGTGCGCAGGCAGAGGATGAAGGGCAACGCTGCTGTCGCGACTGGCAGCCCGCTTGCGCGGAGGAGGAGCGGTGCGACCAATGTCACCGTTACCTGAGGAAATGTCGTTCTTAGGTGCTCGCTCAACTGCACTGCTGCTACACCTAACGGTATACGAGATACCACATTGTTGGCTTACAACCCGTTTACATTCTCGACGGTTTATTGGCGTCTTGCGTATCAATAGACGGGGGAACCGCGTACACGTACGCTGCCTGAGAGGACGAAGAAGGAAGAAGGCTTTCGTGCGAATCTCATGACATCATGATGCTAACGGCCTTTTTGGCGTTACGGGGGTTCAAAAGAATGATTAGACAGGATTACTCTCCGTGTCAGATTCCCCTTTGCTTTAGTTTTGCGCTTTGATTCTGAATTGTTTGTCGCGATTCTCTTTTTTTATTCCAAAAGCTTTGTTCAGACTGGAGACTGTTTTTCATACTGGGAGATGAGAGGGATGTGTATGCAGGGTTGACAGGGTTTCCTGTGTTTGAAGAGAGTACAATGGTGGATGGGAACGGCTTCTTTGTAGAGGAGACGTAATGGTATAACCATCTTGCAATGTGAGCTGTGTAACCTGCCATGGTGATGCAAGACGTGAGAGTACTAGAGTATCGCGGAAGACAGCCAGGAGCGATTGCCTCCGCAGCATATCCCCTGTTCATGCGGAATTGTACAATTGACCACGTCATATCTGCTTCGCGTCGCAGAACTGGCCTTGCAGGGTCGAGTCTGCACGTTTCCCAGCATTCGTGTCCAGTTTTTGACACGTGAGCGATAGGCTCGGAGTTGCTTGGGGATGGCCGTCCGTCTACACTTAGTCTGGCTTGAAGCTGAGATTATGACCCAAACGCCGAGATTTCTCGACTGTGGGAAAGCTAACTTACAATTGCAACAAGTCGGACTGTAGAAGGCTTTAGAAGTCCCGGTTTGCTGGGCACAGTTAGCTGCACCCCTGCCATGTCACTTTCCCCGGATGCTGGCGTCGGATGCTCCCGTGCGCTAGCGCTGTTTAAATTGCGCGAAATGTGGCTGGTGGAGCGGCCCCCAACCTCCTCACCTGCAGCTCCCAGCAACAACCAGCCTTCCACTTTCACAATCAGCGACCATCATGGCCGCCGCTATATCTCTGCCCTGCGCGACCCCGCTAACCCTCATTTCCCTTACCCAGACTCAATTCAAACTCTACACACGTTACGATATTCAAACTAATCCTCACCCATACAACATCACTCCCACTACGAGCCATTCCTTTCGTCTCACTGATCCTACATAATCCCTCAATATGCGGATCGCGTCTGCATCGTTACTGTTACTCCTCTCCTCCTCAGCCCTGGTAGCAGCTCTACCACTAGAGGTGCGACAACCGGCACCAGCGTCCTACTCAGTAGTCAATGTCGACGGGTCAGCACCTACAGGCGGCTCCGCCTCGGCACCCGAAACACCTGCAACTGTCACGGTAACGCAGGTGCCTCCGCCAGCGACGGCAACAGTGGTGTCCACAATCGTTTCTGTCGAGCCGTCACCGGAGCACACGGTCACAGTACCGGCGCCGCAGGTGCAGATCTCCAGCTCTACTGCCATCAGCAGTTCATCACAGCCGTCCTCGAGTTCAGCACAGCCCTCGAGTTCAGCGCAGCCTTCGAGTCCAGCACAACCCTCAATTCCATCACCCTCACCTTCGAGCTCTGCACAGCCAAGTAGCAGCATCCCAGCATCCACCGTGATCGCACCAGCAACCACACCAGCATCGATACTCTCGACAACGACTTCCTTCCCCACGGCCTCCTCATCAGCCAACTACACCACCACCACCACCACCCCCATCACATCCGTAGCAACCACCGTAACCGTCATCACCACCGTAACCCCCGCTCCGTCCTCAACCCAGTACTACGACGACGGCATGTGGCACACCCTCTACCCGATCAAGAACTTCCCCTCCATCTCAAGCAGTCCGCCCGCGCCCGCGCCAACGCCAACCCCGGCACTGAGCCCCCGCCACGCAGCCTTCTACGCCAGGGCTGCGGCTCCCAACGACGGCGCCAGGCGGCTGCTGCACTGGTCTCCTGAGGGGGCGTGGGAGCCCGTGCGCGCGATCGATACGGCGGCGGTGGAGAAGCGGGATGTGCCTGCGCCTGCGCCTGTGGCCGTGCATAGGGTGCCGGTTGTTGATTGGGCGAAGGGTGAGGATGAGTAGATGTCATGGCAAAAGAGACTTTACGGCCGCCTCTTGCTGGACAACGTTGTTTTCCTTCATATATATATAGAGGCGCGGGCGCTTCACACTTTTCACATCGTATCCCCCCTTTTCTGTACAGCGGGATCTGGAGATTCCGGTCGCTTCGTGTGGGAATAGACTTGGGTAATTCTTGTAATGGACATATGACGGATGGATCCGAGCAGTACCGAAGAGACAGGTATTTAGAGGGTATGGGCAACGCATTAGGTATGGAGTTCTCGACTGCACGGTCTTGGGATTGTGGTGGGCATGATAACAGGCTCTGGAGGACGTATATCGTGTTTAGATAGAATGGATCGGTGCTATGAATCTCCAGTCGGATTGAGTGGATGGCCCATGCCGGTTCGAACACTGTCTTGGGGGTTTGGACGTGTTGTTTGCTCAAGTGAGGGTGAGATCGAGCCTGCCGTTCATTGATCACAATAATCACGCTTCATGGTACGACATGGTACAAGACAAGATAACGGGTAGAGGAAAGCATTATCGCGAGAACGTTTGGTTTTCTACCCAGTCGGGTTTTTGATGACTTTATCCTACACTACCCATTGCGACCGCAAAGAGGACCTTGATGGTGAGCCTCACCATTCTCCGAGTGCCTGTAACCTACCCATCCAATCTGTCAATGGTCCTCGTTATGTATCATGTCTGAGCCCAGTTCCCCATCTTCATCTCATTCCTTATCCAATCTGTTCCCCCTAGCTAGTCACGCCTCTGTCCGAACAAGTCCCTCGCAACATCGGAGTCAGACGAGCGACGCCGGCGATGACGCCCCGTAGGAGTTGGCGTGGGTGGGTCGAGGAGCGAGCGATCGATGCTCGCAGGCGCACGGCTGAGCTGTTGTCGAATGCCAGCGAGCCGGTCCTCGTTCGCGTTCAGTTGATTCACCACGTCGACCACCCGGAGAGGCTGTGATCCAGGTTGGTGAGGCTGAAAGGGCCGGACGGCAGCGGTGCCTGCTGAGTCCGTGATGCGGTCTCGCTCCACCCAGGTGACTTCGTCTGATAGTACCAGTGGTTCGAGCGGAACCCACCGACCGTCGGCCGTCCGTGTGGCTACCGCATAGTTTGCCTGCGCCAAGGTCGGTACTGTTAAAGAATTAATGATCAGCGGCACAGTAAACGCGAAACATGATCGTACCTGGGACGAGGACTCCAGTTGCAGTCGCCGGACGAGGCGCATCCCGGTGACTGCGAAGTGTTGCATCATCTATGGAAGAAGACATCAGCGAATGTACGAAGCCCATTGAGCAGGTCAAAGCTTACCTGTCGCGAGAAGAGTAGCAACTATCCTGGCAGAAGTTGACACAGAACGTGCTTGGTCCTGCACCGCACCGAGTCCGGCGTCTCCGTACCTGCCATCTGATGAAGGGCGAGGCGTACTCAGGGGTGTCCGAGGCAGTGCTGAACCACCTCCGCTGGTTGAAAGGGCGTCTCCTGTTGCCGACTCCTGCTCAGGCTGCTCATCCTCGTCGGCCTGAGTGACGCGGTTCCGACCGCCACGCCGTCCACGCTGTCTCCGCCGCCTCGAAGTAGGCCTGTCGGCGTACCTCGTGCTGGTGCTGAACGTGTTCGCTCTGAGCTCCTCGCGATGAAGCTCAGCAGCGGCGTTGTCCACCTCTTGCAGTTGGTTCTCCACGGAGTGCGTGAACGCTCCGTGCTGATTGACGAAGTCCTCGCCAACAGGGTTAGCCGACAGCACGTGGACCAGCTCCAGTGGTGCATCTGGGCTCCAGCCGCGCTGCGTGACTAGACGCCCTTCGACGTCCCGGATGTTGAATCCGCGTTGCTGCCAGTAAAGGGCTTCCGTGTCGGGACGGATGCCGTCGATGCCATCTACTCTGATGTTCCCCGGAGGGAGAACTCGAGTAGAGAGAATCTGCCGAGGCAGACGTGGGATGCCCATCGCGAGTAGATGTGGTGCGATGGTCGCTTGTGTAGCTGGTGTGATGACTACGGAGGGAATCTGTGGGTGGGACGGCTCCATCTTGATATAGGTGCTCTTGCAGAGCAGACAAAGAAGTGAATAAGGTGCGAGAAGCTTCAGAAAGCTAAAGGAGAGATTCTGACGGTGACTTGCGGAAAGTTCTCTCACAGAAGGAGTTGCGAAGTTGAGGTTTGGGAAAATGTATAAGGAACTCGTGCGGTTTATATAGAAGACCAAAGTGTGAAATTATAACCAATCACGCACGTGTCATCGCATCATGCACCTTCCACATCCTGCCTTTGTGCCCGTTTCTGAAACAAATGAAATCCAAGTTGTGAACGAAAGCCCTCGCTGTGAAGAGGACTGGAAGAGAAAATGCTTAAGAGAACAGCTGGTTCACAGCAGAACCAACTGTCTAGGGAGGCCATGGTTCCCTTTTATGAAGCCCCTGACGTAACAACGTCCTCGAGTACCATCCGTATAATTCCCCGTGAATTGATACAAATAGTCGTCTGAAGAGCCTTCACTGTCGCCAGAGCTCTTAGAAGTGCAACCACGAGGCTAGAACCTCTAAGATTGGAGAAGCTCACTACTGCCAAGCTCGTTCACAGTTTTGCGCTGTAATCATAATGAGCTCCCCGCCGCACTGTCTACAGCAAGTTTTCCCGGCTCTTGACATTTCAAACACAAAGACGATACTTGCTGTCAATACTTAAGAAATTAGTTGCAGAGGCGCATGCGAGGTCTTTTGGACAGTTACCCCTTAATCGATACAACGCGCCTTTCTGACAACTATCGAGACAATCATAGGACTCTTCAATATTAATAACCAAGTATTTGCGTAAAGGGGCATGCTGAATGGTGAGCAACATGTGTCAGGCCTACGAGTGCAGATACTCAACATACTCGATCTCAACAGACTGGCCAAGCAGCACAAAGAACACAAGGATTACGATAGGCGGCCTTTGCACAAAACTGTGGGCAGGTCGATACAGCATGTATCTGAACATAGAAGCAGAAGGTGGAACAAGAGATCTAGGACCCTACTCGGCAAGAGAAACCTACCGGTGGATGCTCCATGAGAGCTTAGTGAATGGGATGTCTCTTATCAGGGCAGTGGCAGGCTTATATAACTCGCCAACCACCTTCAGGTGAGATCTCAGGCTCGTGCAAACTGGCCACTCAAATAGAAATTGCTTGTTTCCGGTTCCCTAATCAGATTTTTCGCTTGTACAGCGGAGAGGACTAGGGTTGTCTTGTGATAATAGTGTTTTAGACCGGCAATGATAGGTGTATAACAGTCGACATCACGACTTTAGCCGCATCAAGCATGGACGATTGGCACGCTTGTAAATCAAGCTTTCTTTTATCAATCACTTCGCAGCTTGCTCTTCTCGATTGTCATGTCACCGTAGAAAGTCGATCGATCCACCTTCGTTGGTCCATGGTTTGGGTGTGATGGTGTTGTGTAAACTTGTCGACTCGACAAACTGCAATTCCCTGTATGGCCCAGCGTTTCCAGTCGTCACATGATGTTGTTCCAGCACAGGCAACCTTGCAGGAAGTCAGAAAACCCTTTCCTATTGATTGCAGAAACACTGCTGACAATCTTGAAGCTCCGGATGAAGTTGACCTCGGCCGTAGTAGCAGCTACAAGGCATGTGGCATAGATGATCATAGATCTAGCTTTCACTCAGGATCCATCGGACTGCTCGTCCTTCCAAGGATTTAGTGAAACAGGCAGGAACTAGCTTACCATCGTTGTTTTTTGAGGTGGTAGGAGGCTCCACAGAAAAGCGCGATGTCAGGCATGATCGCCAAGACACCGGTGATATCTACCCAGGCCTGCGGCACTCGCTACCGGGCACCTCCCTGCTCTTGACCCCAACGGGCTCGCTACACGGTTCAGCATTGTCAGTGTTTGAAAGATACGGAGAAGGGTTGTCAAGATGTCCTCCGATCCCGTTGCAAAAGCGCGTTTGGAGCATAACCGCCCGTCACGGGGTGGACTGAAGACGACATTCGTCACAAGGTGAGCTGCAGACCTACAACGTCAATATTTAGGGGTATCGAAGGCTTGCGGTGGAAGGATCGTGGAAGAATGCACTGACGTGACGTCGGAGGTTACCCGCCGAGCAAGGCGGTACGCTACACACGATGCCCGGCGTCTCGAACCAGGCTATCCAGGGGCACAACCTTCCTAGCGAAATGAGCAGAGAGAGTGACAGCTCAACGGGCGCTAACGCGATTGCAACAGAACAGTCGGGACCGTGGGACAAGCTCGTCCAGAGCCGCCATCTGAATCAGGGTCAAGCAGATCTCTTCAGGCATGCGCACGACGCTCAATCAGTGACATCGACGGACGATGGCATTTCCTGTTTGAGTCGGAGCACTGCTCGCTATTCCCCTTTGCTGGAATACACCAGTCGGCGACTCGGCCAGATGAACCGCTGGAACACATCAGAGAGCGTTCGCCCTGACACTTCTCGATACCACTGCCGGCTACTCTCGTGGCAGGGATAAATCTAGGTACAGGATTAACAGCAAGTGGTGAACAAACAACCCACGAGAACTAGGTGAAAGAGCTGTGCGTGATTACAGGGGACCGCACAGTATTGTACCTGCCAGTCCGCCCACGGCCGTTGGTATACCATACCACAACACCGTGAACAGCGTAAAAGAAAGACGTCAGATATCATCATAGGGGGCCATCGCAACAAGAATCCACAACGAACATCGCTGCCACGTTCAAGCCGTCGCTCCAAAGAGAGACATCCTGATACAAGACTAGTTGCCTCTAGCGCTCGTGAGCAGACGATGAAACGTTGAACAGCACAGGCTCGATACACATTTCACTGTTGATGCCCTCAAGATCTTCGCGACCGCCAATGGATCGTCAAACGGCAGGCCGTCAAATGTCGTTTAAGATCTGTACAGTGATTCTACCCGCAGTTCTAAAACAACCACGCCGGGAGTGTCCTACGAATACCGACAGATGTCTCAGCGCTCTGATCACTACAGGCAACTGGCCTTGACCCTTGGATGGATTCCCTCCTGAACGTCATGCAAGACCTGCCGGTTATGCAATCGTTGCCGGGCGTTTGAGATTGTGCCTGCTCGAGCGGACGGTTTACAGGTGGAGGAGATGGATTCCAGTATACTTCACGGCAATGTTGGTAGCCATCTGAAACACCTTCCAACAAACGAAGAGAATAGCCGATGAGACCAGACTACCCTCCGCACATCAGAGCCTTTCATAACGGTATGTCACATGTCTCCCCATATGTCGTTGGCAAGACGGTCGAAACGAGATTCAAGCCCCATTTTTCAGTATATCCAAACGCTCTCAGGGGTGTAGGGTACAATGGCTTGTGGGTCAAATGAGAGTGACACGGGTTGAAGTTGGACATGTAGAACATGTAGAGTATTATTGCCAACATAAGCTTACATGACATGGCACAAGATCACATGAACATTCTTTTGGATATACAAGGTACAAGGGCTATGGAACTCGACCGCTAGTAAGACGACAGCGACAGAGCTGCTCATTCAGATGACTTTGCATTGCTTTGTTTCGATGTTACTTCTTTAGACCACGGATCATGTGTGTTCGTGCATATACATGGAAGCAGCCAATAAGCTCGCATGCATGTACAGCTTGTCAGATTCGCGCGGTAAGTTGTCAGCCCTAAGAAGGCACGCAGACCGACATTGTCAGCTGCAGACTCGGTGTGGTATCTAGTAAGCTCGCCCAAGATGCGGGGGCGGATAGGAGAACGGGTGTGCACGAGCGGGTAGTGGCTACTGCTTCCATCAGTGTAATATCCGAGCCCGTACTGCTTGTTTATCAAAAGCGGGAAGCCAGCGCGGGTGAACGGTGTGGTGTTTCCATCAAAACACAGACTCCCGCGCCGCTGCGCGTTTCTCTGCACGCCAAACGCACGGGCAAGGGGCCCCTGACTTGATTGCGAACCCCACCGCGGGATCGGATGTCATAACACATAACAGACAAGGATACGCGTGTCTGCATATCCACACCCGCAACGGCTTTCCCGACAGGTGAAAGCTCTGCAATCTCCAGCAGCGCACAGATGCCCCGAACCACTGCCGTGAATAACATTCCTCTTGCGCCCGCAAAGCCGACTCTCCTCCCTTTATGAGCCTTGCTCTCTGCCTCTCCCTACTCTCCGCAATTCATATCCACCCTCTAGTTCTTGGATATTGACCGTTGTATGCACCTCTAGCACACACATTGCGTCAGTACGCTTCAAGCCCACGCTAGAGACGCACCTCTTCTGCACACTCACGTCCTCCGCATTTATACTCCCTGCTTGACCCCCCACCGTCCACCAGCTCTTGCTGAAACCGCAATTGCTTCACTCTTGTACCACCTACCACATACACACGCAATGGCCGCCAGATCCTCCAGATACGAGTACCGCCTCTCCCTCATCCCCATCGACTTCTCCCTCACCGCCGGCACCGCCATCCCCGCTCCCGCGCCCTTCGACTTCCCGCCCCTCTCCCCGGTCTCCCCGCCCCATTCGCCGACGCTCGGCCAGCAGCATCAACATCAACATCAGCACCCGCACCAGCACCAGCGTCAGCAGCACCAGCGCCGCTTCTCCTCCCACCCCTCAACCCCCACCAAGTCGCTCAAATCGCGCAGCAGCAGCGGCGGCCCTCTAACCAGCCACCCGCCCAGCCCGCACAGCCCGCACAGCGTGGCGTCGTCGGAGGGGAGCCAGTCCTCGCGCTTTGAAACCGCGTCCCAGCGGCACCTCGAGCGCATCAACTCGCGCCGGCGGTCGGAGATCCCGTCTCTCGCGCAGAGCCCCAGCTCGCCCACATCGCCCGTCTCGTCGCTGGCGCCGGAGCGGCCGTCGCTCAGCACGATCCCTGATGCTGGCGTCAACGACGCCGCCGGGCTGCCTAACAACGGCGCCAGTGTTGGCGGTGGGAGTGGGGATGGGAGTGGCGAGCACCCACCCCCGCAGCAGGGCCGCCGCTCGGTGTCTGCGCGGAGGTTCCTGACGCTGTTCAGCAAGAAGAGCAGTACCAACCTGCTCGACTCCTTCACTGCCGCCAAGAGCGGCGGTAACAACACCCAAAGCCCGCAGTCCACCCAATCATCGCTGACATCAGCGGGCTACAACTCGTCGGCAGGCTTCGGCACGCCGAGGCCGGACTCCGCGCACACGAACGCGAGCTCCGTGTTTACGGGGAGCGCGGCGTCGACATCGCCGGCGCCGACGGGAACGAGGCCGGGGCTCAGGCGCAAGAAGAGCGGGAGTTGGTTCGGGCTGATGGGGGGGAAGAGGAGGAGCGGGATGTGGGGCGCGGAGTCTGGAGGAGATGATCTCGCTGACGCGCGACGGAAGGAGAAGGAGAGCGCCAAGGAGCAGTACATGGCGAGACCTGTGGCCAGGACGGAGCCGGTGGGGAGGCTGAGGGGGAAGAGTTTCCATCAGGCGCAGCTGGAGAGGGAGAGGGAGCTGGAGGTGGAGAGGGAGAGGGAGAGAGAGATGGAGAGGCAGAGGGAGATGGAGGAGGACTTGACGCCGGATGAGCTCGACGACTACGAAGAGGATCTCCGACCCACTAGTCCGATTGTGAAGGTGCCGCCGCCGATGCTGCCGGAGTTTATGAAGATGGGGACGGTGCTGGATGGAGGGAGTCTGGGGGGCGGGGATATCTTTGGGCATATCAGATGAGCCTGGCTGCGACAGCGCCAACGTCTGGCTGATGGAAGACGCGAATGTGGGACAAAATTGCTATGGAGCAAGAGGTGCTGGCGTCTGGTTTGTGTTTTTTTGGATGGTGGTATACCCGGAGCTACAGGTGGTGGAGCTTTTGACGTTCCGGATGATTTTGATGGGTGATGGGTGGCCGTTGGCCCTTAATGTCTTGAACCTTGCTTTCGATGCGGATACTTTGGTTTTTGGACTACGATGAAAACGTCTGTTTGGATCCATGCAATGCCTCCATTTCTCTAGAGTCTTCTCGTCGCTATGCACATTTTAGAACTCTAATGAGCAGGATACAACTGACACTCAAGATTCTTTTCGCAATCGCGTCATTCGCGTGCCTGACCTCATCAAAACCGCAAAACTCAGGCACGGCAACTTCTTCAGATTCACTGCCCCCAGTCGATGAGGGCATGAATATATTCCACAGTACTAACAAACAACGACGACCTTGGCCCGTCTAACCGATCAGCTCGAAGTGTTTTGATTACGTCCTTCCTTCAGTTCTTCAGGACATTTCTCCGTCAGTACGACCAACGTACAAAACAACGTTTTAGAGTTACTGACACAATCTCTCTATGATCACGCAACGAGTTTGGTGCACAGCACACGGTGAGCCCACGATTGCCCATATCCAAGGGAGATATGTTCACGACGGCATTCCCCACGGGAATGGGCCAGAGGTGCTATAAAATGATGAGGCAAGGGCTTACGTGGAGTGCCCTCCACATACACTCGATCGAAGGAAGTCGTAGCAGGATATACTCCAAACCCGCCCTCTGAGTCCCCTTGTTGTAGAAGAGGCTTTAAACCGCCCGGAGTGTCCAACCACCAAGGACTCCGTGTCGATACCGTGGGAGTAGACCCTAGATCTGTGTGAGTATTTCGGGGCCAGAGGACTGTCCTATCTGGGGAGTGGAACGTCTTGCTTCCGACGATGACAGCAGCCGCGAGCGACTGCGAACACACACACAATGAGCAACAAGTGCGCGTGTGCTCGGTTCAGCCAAAAGTACTCCGAAATCAACAATGACCGCTGGATGTCGTCTCCACTGGAGGCAAGGCGCGAAGAACGCTTGCTACGAAAGCGCCCCGCAAGATGACGGCTGCGTCAACTTGCTAAGCGCAACCAGTCTCACGACCTATAGACAAAGTTTCCAAGACAAGTTTCTCTATCTGTGAGTGAACCACGCCACTGCTGAGCTTCATCGCGAGGAGCTCAGGGTCGAGACGGATTGTAAGAGAACGAGGTGCGCTGACAGGCTTACTTCGAGGCGTCGGAGACAACGTGACAGGTTCTGTTCGTCCTGAAAGAAGAAACCCCTTCGTCAGCAGCGTTCCGGGTTGCGCACATGCGTTGTGTCTCGATAGTAATTCAAATCGTCCCTTCGAAGTGATGGTGATCATCGCCCTCAACCAGTGAGGAGGTCAACGAATAATGATGAATTATGTGCACTGGTCGTTAGTCATTCGTCGTTCGTACTGCAGCAATCTCTCAGGCATGGGTATTCTAACCCAGCAAGCCGAAGGCACAGTTCGAGTCCGAATGCATTGTATCCTCAGCTGGCGGGACTCTGACCTCTGGATCTGGGGCCAAATCCTTGAACTCCTCAGCGTCATTGTCTGACGCGTTGCCCAACTCTTCTTCCGTTCCTCGGATTTCTGACGGCGACGTACCGTGCATCTGATAAGCCATGGCGAGCCTCAAGTTGGCGTGAGGTTGTCATCGAGCCAACGGCACCGGTACGAGCAGAAACGTTGCGTAACTCTCCTCGCCCTTGGTGGACAACTGAGCGATGAGG
>JAKLMF010000008.1:36478-59527 GCA_022813555.1 Botryosphaeria agaves | reverse complement strand
ACCACCACCCACACCCGCGCGGCGGACTCGCTCAAAGAAAGACGATACCGCTTCTCCACTCTATGAAGGCTTAGAAGCCGTAGTTAAGGCTGGCAAGAAGCCCATCCAACGCAAGAAGCCTGCTGGCACGTCAGCTTCTCCACCACCGCCCTCCTTCACGTCACAGCCATCTCAAGCCGCCGGCAGCGCATCCTCAACCTCGGACACCCACACCGAGACCCAACAAGCTCAAGGCATCGCGACTCAGTCGCTCGAATCTACATACGCTACGGCGCCTACGATCACTTCTACAACCCCATTCATCTTCACTGCAGGAGCTCAGAATGACGTGGATACTCAAGCCACCGAATCGGCTCAGGATAACGGCGACACGGACATGGAAGACCAAGATACGGAAGCCGATCAGAGTGAAGCTGAGTCAGTCGCTACGGAGCGTCTTCACTCTACGGCACAGGTAGAGCAGGAGCGCCCTCACTCACAAGATACCGAGTCCACTCGCGACACGCCTGCTCTAGAAGCCGCTTTGGCTCAGGACGGCGATGTCCTTCAGACTACTACCACTCTTGCGACGCTGGCCGATGCGGCCGAGCCATCTTTCATGTCGACTCTCACAGATCTAGACGTCACTCCCGATCTCCCTACCGAGCTCCCTACCGAGCTCGCTCAGTACTACGCTCAAGCTCCATCCGCCACACGAGTCACTCAAACCATAACTCACACTGTCACTCAGCAGACAGAGTCGCCCGTCACTGCATATCACGATCATGCTGCAGTCTCCCAGGCAGTGTATGAGGTTCAGCAGGAAGACGATCTAGACGATGATCTAAACGATGATCCAGCATCTCAACAGCTTGCTTGGGAGGCGCAGCAAGCTAGCCAGGCGGTTGATGATGATGACGACCAGAGTGATGACGTCGAAATCATTGAGCAACAGGTGGTCACTCGTACGACGATCACTCAAGTCGTACAGGACGAGTCGCAGTCGTCGTCAGAAGATACGTCCTCCGATGAATCAAGCGTTGAGGAGCAACAGGTCATCACCCGTACCACAATCACTCAGGCCGTACAGCAAGAGTCGCACTCCTCCTCCAACGAATCCTCCTCCGATGAGTCAAGTTACGAGTCTGAGGCTGTGAACGGCAATGAAGTTAATGAAGTCTACGAAGCAGACGATGACCAGTCAGCAAACGAAGGACAATACTACTAAGACTGCCAAGAGGCTGAGTTCATCGAAGACGATGAGGATGACATTGACCTTCAGAATGCCCCAGACGCTGATGACGACGATGACCTTTTCGATGAGGCCGCCGCAACTGCGCAGACGAATACTCAAGAGGCGATTGATCCCGCTCTGTTTGCTCCCGGGTTCAACGAGTTTCAGCAGGAGTTCCAGGATGAGATTGCACAGCGCCGCTCGTCCAGCCAGAGCAATGCTTCGGCTTCTGCCGCTCGCGCTCCTCAAACCTTCACTCCAGTCAACGCGAGACAATCGGGCACTTTCCAAGTTCCTGTTGAAATCTCTGATGACGAGGATGAGGACGAGGACGAGGACGAGGACGAGGACGATGTGCAGGTTGTGCAACAGCCAGTGCAGGAGGCTATGGAAATTTCGGTGCAGGAGGCGGTTGAGGTGGTGTATGAGGAGCCGCCGGTACAGCAGAGTGAATTGCTCGCCCAGGATGCGACCGATCCCTTCAGCACCGCCGAACGATTGATCTTCATGGGTTCAACGCAGGTGGTGGACGATGAGCAAGGGCAACAGGCAGTGCAAGATGAGCAGCAAGTGCAACAGCAGCAGCCGCCAGCTACACCCGGTATGAGCTTTAATTTCGAATTTTCAAGTCCGCCTTTCGCAGAAAACACACCAGATCATCTGCTTCACTCTACTCCACTAAATCAGCAGCACTCACCAACGCCAACTGTAACACAAGTCGCAAGCCAAGTTGCAACACATGTTGACGCACAGACGCATGAACCGGAAGTTATATACGTAATCTCTGGGGAGTCTACTAACCCTACAAACTCACAAGCTGCAGCTATGTCCACGGCGATTGATGACGAAGATTCTTTTCTCTTCGGTCTAGATGCTGAGGACAAGCCGTCTGCGAGTGAGACAAAGATGCCTTCTGACGACATTGTCATGAAAAACGGCGCAACACAGATTGAGCAGTCTCAACACTCAGCTTCAGCTCCGTCTGTCAACCAGAGCTCTTCAACAGCTCCTATTACTCATGCAACTTCAACAACCCAGACAGCAGCGATGGAGGTAGATGATGTTCTACCATCTATTGAACAAGGCGATATTCAACAGCCTGAGCAGAAAGTGCAGTCCGCCAAGTCGAAAGGCAAACAGCCAGTTTACCTAGCCAGCGCGACTTCCACTGACTCAGCTACTCAGAGCATGCCGCAAGCCGCTGCTGGACAGTCAGCTTCGGCTCAGGGCATGCACTCTGCGGCTGGGGGATGTAGGCGATTGAGCCCTCGACTCAACATTCACCCAAGCTATCACAGCGTCAGCACCCAGACGCGACCGATGCCTTACTTCAAGCCCACATACGACTGGACTGACCGTCATGACGAATTTGACCGCAAGCTCAACAACGATGAGAAGGTCGATTATCTTGTGCAGATGGAAGAGCTGATCGGTGCTTATGCAGGCAAAATCAAGACGCTTCAAGAAGAGCTCGACCGCCGCCCGCACGCGTCCTGGAACGTTACTCCCCCGCCAGTGACGGAGGCTATGCACTACGACGCCACGACTGCGCGCCAGCGGATCGAAGCTGAGATCAACCGCAAGATCGCTATGAAGGGGCCTGATGCGGAGGACAAGCGTCGTGCTGAAGAGTTGGCCGCGAGGCAGAAGAAGTGGCAGTTGAAGTATAACATAGAGAAGTTTGTTAACACTCCGCTTCCAAAGGCTTCTGCGGCAACAAGGGCTGCCAGGCGAGCAAAAACTCCCGTCTCAGCAAAGGCTCCCACGCCAGCGAATGTGCCCACCCCAGCGAATGCTCCTACGCCAGCAAAGGTCCCTGCACCAGCAAAGGCTTTTGCACCAGTCGTTGAAGAGTCTCTTGTCGTCGTGCAGGCCCAGACGGATGACGACATGTCTCCCGAAGAGAGGCAGATGTACGCGGCGATGGAGGAGACTAGGCGCCGGGCCGATGAGCAGAACAGGAAGGCTCTTGCACAAGCTCGGAGGGAGCAGGGTATTGTTCCTCGAGGCGCTCGCAGTGGCAGTAACGAAGAGTCTGCAGACGTCAACATGGAGTCTGACGACTTGGTGTATGGTGACGATGAAGTGGGCTCTCAAGGCAATGTGAGTACATGGTGTGAGTTGATAAGACAAGAAGACTCATATGTTCAACAGATGGATACCTACATGTCAAGAGCTCTTCCGGCTAAAGAGCCTGAACCACAGCAGCCTCAGACGCCTACCACTGCGCCTGTCAGTCGGTGGGGTTTCGGCAGTATCGTCGGTTCAGTCAGGAAGCTGCTCCCAAGTGGATGGCGCAGCGCGGCGCGCGCAGACACTACACGTTTCACTACTACTACGCCCGCTGTCCAATCAGCCTCTCCATCTGATGAGCTCGCCGCGCCCCAATCGACTACTCCTCCGGGTAGTCCGACTCTCACGCAGCGAGCCTTCAACCAGCCAGCACCGATCACTCCTACGCCACGAGTCTCGAAGCGTCCTCATGTCCCACAGACGGCACCGGTTTATCGGCAACGTGAAACTGAGCGCAAAGAGAGAGTCACTCTCCGTCAGTCCCGCCGGAACGCCGAGAAGCGTGCCGCTCAGCAGCGTCAGAAGAGCCAGCAAGAACTAGAACGCGAGCGCGAGAAGCAGGCCAACGCAGCTATCCAGCAGAGCAAGACACCCGGGAAGAGAGTTCATGTGAACGTTGACGATGTGAAGGGACCCATCAAGCGTCCTGGAGGCGGATTTGGCGTTTTCTGGGACGTAAACGGCGATGTAGATTCGTCGCTGGTCAACGACGGGAAGGAGAACCAGCCTGCTCAGAAGCGGAGGAAGACGGATATTTTTGGCACTTCCGTGAGTCCTACGAGCGAGGAGTGGGCAGCCTCCGGCCGTCGCTCGTATGAGCCAAACCCCGAGTTCGCCAGGTCCCTCGGCGTGAAGTTGGACAACGTCCCTGCCGACGGGAACGTGTTCGACCAGAGTCAGCGCATGACGGCGAAGTCTGTCCCGCTGAAGAAGAGAAAGCAAGATACTCGCCCGCTATGTCCTGTTCCCGATTTTCCAGCCACATGGACCGAGGCGGAGCGCAAGGAGTTCTTGGCTACTGGTCATTCGTCCGCACATCCCGGGACTTTTGGTGTGCCTCAAGGCGGGCCCGATAGTGACGACGAGATGGACACGACTGTGGTTGAGACCGAGCCTTCTCAGGCGGACCTGTCAACTCTTCCCGATGCACCTGCTCCAGCCGCACCGACTCCGGCTCAGCAGCCACAGCAACACCGCGGCTTTTCAGTAGAGGAGTCCGATAGGATGTTGGATGCACAGCTTGAGAGGGATCGGCTTCATCAGAAGAAGTTAGATGCTGCTTGCAGTTTCGACAGGCTGAGGCGCACTCCCCTTAAGCGCAAGGAAGACGAGCAGCGCGAGGCGCGAGGGTTTCCTCCACAGGAGGATGAGGCGATGACACAGGAGCAGCGCGAGGCGGCGGCTGAACCACCACAGCCAAGCAACAACGTCTTCGCGGCTTCGTCCAGGCAGGCTAGTCCACCGAGGGAGCCTCAGTTCAAGCGCCCGGGTAAGACGGCCAGGATCCCCAAAGAGTATGCGCAGAAGCAGCAGGCGATGTTGGAGGCCCGGAGACCTCAGTTGAGAGCTGAGGCAGCAAAGGCTAGGGAGGAAGAGGAGGCTGCCAAGGCCAAGGCGGCAGAGGACGCAATCAAGGACGCTGAGCTTAGGCAAAAGGGTCTGGCTAGAAGTCCTCCTCCTCCACCTCCTGGTCTGGTCGACCCCTGGAGCCAGAAGCCCCCACCGCGTCCTACACCCGCCCATGCCACACTGCCAGGCACTCAGCCCGCGGCCCCGGCTGATGCTCCAACTTCGGCGTTCGGCGCACTGTTGCAGCACATAGAGACCTCCGAGCCTTTCGGGAAGAACGCGACGACCGTCACTGCTCCACCGGCGCCGGCTCAGACGCAGCCGCAGAAGCAGCGTGCCAGCACCCAGCAGCCTGCAGTGGCTCCACAACCCCCGAGTAAGCCGTCCTCACCATCTTACTCGCCGACGTACGCCGTGGGACCAGTGCAGGAGTACGTGCCGGTGGCGCCAGTTACTTATGCGCCATTGAAGCCGGCGTCCTTCCAGCTGCCGGGTATGCAGCAGGCACCAGCTGCTCCGCAGGCTCCGTTTGGACGACAGCAGGCACCGGCTACTCAGCAGGCGCCACCAGCGACCCAACCAGCGGCTCCAGCTCAACAGCCTGCCCCGTCACAGCAGGTCGCACCCTCGACGCAGCCTGCCCAGGCACAACAGCCCGCGTCCCCCTCCCCCAAGAAATCCCGCACAAACAACCGCGCCACGGCCGTCACCCAATCCAAGATCCAAGAAGCCGCCGCCGTCGTCTCCGAAGAGAACCCGCTCGCCCGCGCCCGCTACCAGGTCGACAAGTACAAGCCGAAGCAGCCGTCGGGGCTGCGTGCTTCCAGCCGTCTATCCACCTCCAGCATCGCTTCTTCTGAGGATGGCCAGCTCAACGGGGATAGTCTATTCGGCTTCCCGATGGCGACGAGGCTCACGCCGTACGATCCGTTCGTCGAAGCGGCGGCGAAGGCCGAGTTTCAGCGGAGGGGTGGGGTTGCGTACGCGTCGGCGTGGTTCGCCCAGGCGTACGTGAAGGACCAGAGGGAGGGGCAGCAGGAGCAGGGGCAGCAGGATCAGCTGAATGGGGTGAACGGCGATGCGGGCGACATGGACCTCGATACGAGCAACATGAACGGCGACAACGTCGCAAGCCAGCAGTCCCTCCCGGCCTAGACGTCGGTCTGCCTGCGACCTCCTTTTGGAGGGCGCTGAGCGGTGTCTGGGTTTGGTGGGGGGCTGTTGGTGGACGGATGGGTGGGCGAGGCGAGGGGGATGTCGGTCTGCTGGCGTTCTTTGGTGCCGCGCGGCTCTGCGAGGGGTCGGTCTGCTGGTCGCCTTGGATGCTGCGCGATGGAACCGGAGCTTAGTCTGCCTTGATGGCTGCGGCGGGTGTTTGTTTGTTGTGTTGTTTCGCTGTCTCTTCGTCCCTGTTCCTGTCTCTGTTCTCTTCTCCTGCCCCGTTTCTTTACGTCTTCTGTGGCTCTCTGTGGTGTGGCTTTCTTCTTGGTTTGGTGTTTTGGTGAGATTGGTGGGGTGGAGTTGGAGTTTGGTGGCACCAGTGGAGTATGGCTTAGTAGCTGGTGTGGTGATGGGAGGATGGCTCAAAACTCGACAAGTTCTCAACAGGGTGGTGTGGCATTGGTGATGATGAATTGATCATCGGCGGGATCAGTGGAGGATGGCGAAGATTTCTACAAGGTTTTCTACGAGAAGAGTTCAACAAGGCTTCGATCAAGGGTCCGACACGAGTGTCGAATCCCTGTTTGTTATCACGTTTTCTCTGCCCACTGAGTGGGTCGGACATGCACCAAAGGTTTTCCACAACAAGGTTTCTACGTCGAGGTTCATCAAAGATTTCCACACACGAAGGCTTTTCGACCTCAAGGGCTTTCTACATTAAAGCTTCTGCAAATGTTTCTACAAGGTTTCTGCACAGCAGGACACGGCCTCTCCATGGCCTACTCATTGTCCGGCGATGAATATTTCCTCTTTTCTTTTCCTACTTCTTTTCTTGTTTAGACTTCTTTATCGGCCGCCACAGCTTGTGGCTGACCTGTACATCTACGCTTTACTGCCGCTGCTGTGCCTGCATTCGTGTATGGCACTGGCTTGTCGGCAGTTCTACTATTGCGGCTGCGCGATACATCATCGCGCCATGGGAATTGGAAACTCTTGTATACTAGCGGCTTGAGGATAGATGAGAAACCCTCTAATGACTGCACGTGTAGTGTGCCGGGGGTGGCTTGCATTGACACCGCTGTGTGCCTTTGAACTTGTGATGGCCCAACTTTCCAGCACGTTGTGGTTTAGGCTTCAGCATCCACAATTGTCAACACAGGTTGCATCCAGGCGCATGCCGTGATTGAAGTTGTAGACTCGGCCCTCAAACACCATCCAGAAATCCGTCGTCACATACGAGGTTCCAGAATCAGACATGTACGAGCTGACGAGAAACTGCTTTACAATCCATTAGGTTCCAGAATCAATTAACCAACCCGTCGTTTTGTAAGTTGCATTTTGATAATCGGGACATGTCTACCACATCCTGACACTAACAACAGAAAAAGAAGACAGCAATCATCCACTCCCATACCCGTGACATCCCTACACACGCCAATACTCCTTTTCTTCAACACTGTACAAATGCCAAGCACATCATGCACAAGAACAGCTCTCACAGAAGCCCATCGCAAAATGCCAGGAGACACATCACCACTCCAAACATACATCCTCACGACCACCGCCACCGCATTTTCTACTCCTTACTCTTCTTCTTTTTCTTCTTACCCTCCCCATCCTCATCCTCCCTCTTCCTCTTCTTCCCCTCCTTCTCCTTCCCCTCCTTCTTCGCCTCCTTCGCCTTCTTCTTCTCCTCCTTCTTTTCCCTCTTCTCCGCCCTCTCCGCCTTCCTCCTCGCCTTCTCGTCCCTCGCCCTCGTCTTCTCCACCCTCCTCTCCTCCTTACTCCCTTTCCGTTCCGCCGTCCCATTAACCTCCGTCTTCACAATCCTCTCGTCCCCCTCATCACTGCTCTCCTCATCGCTCTCCTCATCCGGGCTCGCCACCGTCTCGACCCTGACCTCATCCCGCAGCTCCTCAACCAACTTCCCCTTCTTCACCGGCTTGACATCCACATCCATCTCATCCGCCCCCTTCTTCGCAGCCGGCTCATCCCCAACAAGCCCATCAGCATCAGCATTATACTTCCTCGCCTCCTTGACCTCCCACTTCTTCCCCGGTGTGGCTCCCGCTCCCTGCGGCCCCACCTGCACGCCGTCCATCCTAATCGGCTTTCCCTCAAGTGCCCGCAGTCTCCTCTCAATCCCCACCCTCGCCGCATTCCCCAGACTAGCCTTCTCCTCGTCCGTCGGCTCCGGCCCCTTGTGCTCACCACCGGCCCCCCAGTCCGCCAAACTATCCACCCTGAGGCCCAGCGCGGCCTTACTCGCCAGCATGCGCGCAATCTTGCCCTTGTTCCGGCCGCTCGCCTGGCCGATCAGACTCGCATGGTATATCAACCCGTACTTGGGCGTGTCGTGTTTCGTCTTGAGCGCCCTAAACAGCGCTTTCTCCGCGCCCAGAATCTGAATGGTGCTTCCCGGGGCCTTGGCCAAATTCATCAGGCTGCCGGCGTGCGCGATGAGCCGGGCGCCGACGAGCTCGCCGACCAGCGCGGTCAGGTTGGGCGCGATGGCCTGCATGCGTGCAGACAGATACGAGCTCAGCTGGGCGCGGTATTCGGTGAAGCTGACGACCTGGTCGGCCAGCGCCTTGATGTTGTCGAGGTCCTCATCCGTGATCTCGGTGCCCATGGAGACCTCTGCGGCGGCCTTGACGGCGGCTTCGATCTCCTCGGGCAGGATGTCGGAGAGGTCTGTTGCGGTGGTGTTGCTGCGCATGCCGGTGGCCAGGATGAAGCGGCTGTAGGCGAGGTTGTCGTTGATGATCTTGGCGAGCTCGGGGAAGTGCCAGCCGTACCATTCTTTTACGCGCATGGCGTAGACGTTCAGTTCTTTGTCCAAGTCGTCGAGGAGGCCGATCGCTTGGATGATCATGGTGTCGACTTTGTCGGGGGAGAACTTGAGTTTGTGCCTGGAGAGGGAGTGTGAGAGACCCAGGGACATGGTGCTGATGTCCGAGGGGAGGAGGCCGGGAATGAGGGAGGGCAGGTGCGTGCGGATAGCGCGGTAGAGGTCGGCGGTTGAGGAGTCGGCGATGGGCGTGACGGAGAGGGAGGGGAGTTTGCTGATGGCGTTGCCGAGTTTGGGGTCTGCGACAGCTAGAGAGACCTTCTTTTCATCTTTGATGGAGTCGAGCAGGGAGGCGAGCATTGGCGAGACCTGCAGTACAGTGGTTAGCTATGGTGAATTGAAGATCGCTTGACTGGAAGGTAGCCAAAAAGCATGCTGGTCCAGTGAATTGTGCGGTCAATGTCAAAGAACCTAGGAAATGCAGCGTGCGATGATCCTAGCATAGATGCTAATCAAGCTTTGCTCGCTCATTGAAGCAAAGCCGCTGCATCTCCGCACAGCACCATGGCATCCCAAAATCTTCTCCATCGCCCATAACTCGCTCAATTCAACTGCGCGCACACGTACCTTTCCCTCGGTGAGCGCCGCCGCCTCATTCAGCGCGGTAGCCGCACTATCAAACTTCTGGAATTGCTTGAGCTTAAGCAGTCCATTGACACCTTCCGCCGTCTCGGTCTCAGCAGCGAGGTCATCGTGCTTGAGCAGCTTCTTATCTTTCGCCTTGAACAGTGCGTAGCCGGCGCTCGTCTCGGAGAGGATGAAGAGCGTCATCGTCTTTGTGGCAGTCCTCTGAGGAAACTGAGGAAGGTGGTGCTGAGAAGAAGGTTGCTACTGCCCTTCGCACTCGAGTATTGACGCTGGTGGTCGAAATTTTTGCGGGAGTGAGGCTCGGCGGAAATGGTCCGAGCGGGAGCTCTCTGGCTTGGCACCACCGCGTTCACCTTCAGTCAACACAGCAACAGTAATATCTCCCACCCCCCTCCAACAATGTTAATACAACAAACCCCCTCACAATGACCACCGACTCCTCCTCCTTCCTCCGCCGCCTCCCCACCGCCCGCCCCCGCCCCCGCCCCTCCCCCACCACTGTCCAGCCCTCCTCTCCACACACCCCCCACCTCGCCCGCTCCCTCTCCTCCTTCTACGGCTCGCCCGGCTCCTTCCGCGCCGACGACGACTCTCTCGTCCTCGCCCTCGGGTCGCGTTACCTGCGCTGCGGCTTCCCCGGCGAAAGCAGCCCTCGCTCCGTCGTCGCGTTCTCCCGGGCCCTGGGGCGGCGCGCGGGGGACTATGAGGCCTGGCCTGCCGAAGCCGAGTACAACAGTAATGGAAGCAGCAGAAGTGGAAGGGGGAGGGGAAAGAGGAAGAGGGGCGAGGACTGGAGCCAAGAGCACGAGCTATGGCGCATGGATCTGCGGAATCTGGACATCGGTCTCGTGGAGGACAAGCTCGAGCGCGCGCTGCGCGAGGCGCTGGGCCGCCACCTCCTCACCGACTCCAAGCCCAAGAGGCTGGTGCTCGCGGTGCCGCCGGCGCTGCCGCGGCCGCTGGTCGCGGCGGTGCTGAGCACGCTGTTTACGCGGCTGCAGGCGCCGAGCGTGACGGTGCTGCCGGCCCCGGTGCTGAGTTGTGTGGCTGCGGGCCTCAGGAGTGCGCTGGTCGTGGATGTGGGGTGGAGCGAGACGGTGGCGACGGCGGTGTGTGAGTTTAGGGGTGTGCTGGAGAGGAGGAGTGTTAGGGCGGGGAGGATGGTGTGCGTGGAGATGGCGAGGGTGCTGGATGAGGAGGTGAGGAGGGTGAGCGGGGCTGAGCCGACGCAGGCTCAGGGCATGCATCCTGTGGAAGAGGAGGGGGTGAGCTTTGAAGAGGCCGAGGAGGGTTTGATACGGATGGGGTGGTGTCGGCCACGCTCTCAATCCTCTTCACCCACCGCACGCCGGCCTTCTTCGTCGCCTTCTGCATCAGTATCCTCCGGCTCCTCCGAGGGCGACGACTTCCAAGACGCTTCTGACTTCATCGACATCGATTCCGATCCCACAATCACCATCCCTCTCCAAACCACAACCCTCTCCCTTCCCTTCAGCCACCTCTCCCACCCCGCCGACCACGCCCTCTTTGCCACCTCCACCCCCCCAGAAGACCTCGACGACCACGATCAACCGCTGCACATCCTAGCCTACAAAACCTTCCTGGCCCTCCCCCGCGACGTCCGCGGTCTCTGCCTCTCCCGCATCGTCATCACAGGCGGCGTGTCACAGATGCCGGGACTGAAAAACAGACTCCTGGACGAGATCAGAGCACTAGTCGAGCGCAGGGGCTGGGATCCCGTGTGGACCTATGGAAGCGCCGCCCCGCGCCGAAAGCCCAGCGGCACCGCTCGTCGCTCTCTCGCAACTGATGGCGCTGGGCATGGGAGACAACGAGAGGGCGGCGGCACAGATGGCGCCAGTGACAGCAACGACACCAACGGGGTCTCTCCGACGTATCGTCCTCCAGAGCCAGAGCCCGACCCCATCCTGGCCAAACTCCGACAGGGAGACAAGAACGCACCGCCGGAGCCGGGGCCTGTGGTGAGGGGTGTGGAGACGTTGGGGGCTTGGGCCGGTGCCAGTATGCTCGCTGCGCTGCGGGTCAAGGGGGTTATGGACATTGAGCGGGAGAGGTTTTTGGGGGGGCATGGGCTGCCGGTGTAGGGCGGTGGTTGCATAGGGTAGTCGGAGACCAGTGAAGATGAAGATGTGGAGGTGGGATGTGTGCGACGACAGATGCAAAGAGTGCGGATGGAGCTGGATGTGACGTTTATTCGTGCTGGCGCAGCGGCGGCGCAATCGCGGCATAGGTTAGAAGTAGACGGGTTGTTTGTTTCTTGCTTGCGAGATACCCGATTGAAGAACTGCTTTTCCCTATCACAGGTCTCTGCAGGCTGGTTCTGTTACTCTCGTGCTCGCTTGGTCTGAACCGCCATAGTATAGTCGCACGTGCGAAACAGTACTCTCGGAGTTGACTCTATGCGATGCCTGTTAAGATTTCCCTAGCTGCTGTCTGACCAAACGATGCCCTCTCCACTCACGCAGCCTCAATCGCTATCACTCCCACTCCCACTGCCACTTCCACTCTCGCTCTCCTCCGAGCTGCTGCTACTGCTACTGCTGCTGCTACTCCCGCTCTCCCCATCATCATCCCCCGACCCGCCTCCAGACTCTGAACCAGAGTCAGAGTCAGACGATGATTCCGAGCTGGAGCTGCTCGACTCTTCCGAGCTACTCGACTCGTCCTCACTCTCATCGCTCGAGCTCTCCGCCGCCGACGGCACCGAACCGACGCTGCTGACGCTGCTCTCGTCGTCGTCGGGCACACCAGTCCTTGACTTCCGCGCCCGGCGCTTCTTCTGCGTCCCATTCGTCTTCGCACCAGCAGCGCCGTCGTCGTTGTCGTCGAATTCGATGTGCTGCTCAGTCCCGTTCGGCGTGCTCAGACTTCCGGTCCCATTTGTCACCCCCTGACTCCCACTCCTCGTGCTTTGACCGGAGGCAGAAGAGGAATTAGGCGCAGCTGTGTCCGACGCCGCGAGCGCGAGCAGCACCTCCTCCGCCCTCCTCCTCTTCCGTAACTTCACGCGGAACTCCTGACTCCCCTCATACTCCTTTGCCTCCGCCTCTCGGAGCCGGCGCTTTGTCTGATTGAGGCGGTCGAGCAGCGCTTGCTTGTACGCTTCGCCCCTTGCTGCGGGATCGTCCATTGCTCCTTCTTCTTCTTCTCCTTCTTCTCCTCCTTCTTCTGCGGTCTCTTGAACGACCTGCTCAGCGGCCTCGCGGAGACGCGAACGGGCTGCTTGGCCTTGGAGCCCGGTGATGTAGAATGTCAGTGCTTCGTCGTGGGAGGGGGGGATGCGGAAGATGTTGAACGTGTTTTTGAGGAGGTCGATTTGGCGGGCTTTGTTGAATTTCCAGGACGAGCGGTCTGTGTGATACTGCTCTAGATATTGTACGTAGACAGGGACTTCTGCGGTTGGTGCTTGGAGCTGCCCTTTCGCTTTGCGGTCTTTTTTCGCTTGCCTTTTCTCTTTCTTCTCTTTCTGAGAGGAGGTTTCCGGGAGAGGAGGTAGATCTGGTGTAGATTGGTTGGCTTCTTTGGAGGCGAGGATGGATTCGGACAATTGGTCTAGTGACTCTTCCTCCCCGTCCTCTTCAGTCCCCTTTTGCTCTTCTACCCAGTCTTTGAAGAACCGCTGCGCGCTGTCACCGTCGTTCTTTTTGGTTTCTGGAGTGAAAGTGACGGACTTGCGCCGCTTCAACGATTTTTCTAGACCATCTGGAGTGATTTTGCCTAGTTTTCGTTTTTTCGTAGCTGGCGTAGCTGGACTAGCTGATGTAGCTGAGCTTCCATTTACAACTTTCATTTCGCCTTGACTCTGTGCGTCAGGCTGTATCTGAGGAGCAGCACTCTCAGACGCATTCTTCAATTTCAATCCTAATCTTTTCCATGCGGGGATATGCGGCACCATTGCGGGCGAAGTGATGAGGGCTCTCCTTGTTGTACAGCGTTTGTCGAATAGGAAGCAAACAATAATACAGAGCTGTAAGATTGACGCGAAATCCGTTCTGTTCACAGCGGCCCAAAGCTGCCAGCAAACCCGATACTTTCGTCAAGTGACCTCAAATCTTAATAGTGGCAACAGACATACAGCTCGTAAGGTTCCAGACCATAAGACGAGCACCAGCGATAGCTAGAGTTCTACCACACTCAGCTGTACACTGCACTTCCTAAGCTGGTAACGTTGTGGCAGTGAGCTTTTGGCGTTGTTCATAAATTTCTTTGGTGAGCGTTGATTGGACCGACGGCGAGAGCCGCGCAACCGTCATATCCCTGACAGGCATCGAGCAACGCGCGTGTTTGCCATAGCTTCAGATACATCACAGCTCCAACAACTAGCCAGCGTCATCATCCACGACATCTCCCTCGTAATCGCGGTCTGACAAGAAGCGACTAACACATTTCTGCTGAACGGTACTGCCACTATAAAGGCACCATGTCTGGCAAGTTGTCCTGGACCCTAGCAAGCTGCGCTGAAGCTGACGGCTCTGTTTCTGTTCACAGGAAGCGCAGGCTATGACAGGCACATCACCATCTTCTCTGATCAGGGTCGATTATACCAAGTCGGTGGGTACCATCCGAAGCCAGCGAACACCGTCATCTACGGCAAAAACAGTCATGCGAGCGCCTACGTGCTAACGCCGAATGCCACCCAGAATATGCCTTCAAAGCGATAACAGCAGCAAACATCACATCGGTGGGAGTGAGGGGCAAGAACTGCGCCGTAGTCATCTCGCAGAAGAAAGTGCCGGTGCGTGAACATGCGTTATGCTGAGCGGACCATCCCAGCTCAAATGCTTACAATGCGCGTCTGCACAGGACAAGCTCATCGATCCTTCATCCGTCTCTTACGTCTACAGGCTCTCACCATCTGTCGGGTGTGTCATGACTGGATCCATCGCCGATGCACGAGCATCTGTCTCCCGCGCGAGAGGAGAGGCTGCCGAGTTCAGATACAAGTATGGATACGAGATGCCTTGTGATGTGCTAGCGAAGAGGCTGGCGAACATCAACCAAGTCTACACGCAGAGAGTGAGAGCGCACCTCTGCAACAGAGCTGTAGCAGCTGTGTCTGACCGGTGTACCAGGCTTACATGCGACCGTTGGGCGTTGCGACGACACTGATATCTGTCGATTCCGAATACGGACCCCAGCTATACAAGTGCGACCCGGCGGGCTACTATGTGGGCTACAAGGCGACTGCATCTGGACCGAAGACACAAGAGGCGCTCAACTTTTTCGAGAAGAAGCTGAAGAACAAGGAGCACGCTGAGGGGAGCTGGCAAGATGTGGTGGAGCTTGGCATATCGGCTCTGAGCACCGTGCTCAGCGTTGATTTCAAGAAGGGCGAATTAGAAGTGGGCGTCGTTGGGGGGCCAAGAGCTGACGGGGCGGAAGGCACAATTGCTGAGTTCAGGGCGTTGACGGAGGAAGAGATTGACGAGCGGCTGCAAGCCATTGCCGACAAGGACTGAGGATTGGGTGTGGAGGCCGCATGGCATCTCGAAGCACAAACGCATCGCTCGTAGCGGTTCGTGCCAGTATGCAGGAGAGCGCCCCATCCACCCGCCTCTCATCTGCTCCTGGAGACAGCTCTCGACGCTGAGCAAGGGTAGACACGCTCCAGACATGCATTACGGAGTTTCTATTAGATTTCAGCCGCAGGAAAATCACTGTATGTACCACTAGCAGCTTAATGCCAAGCGACGTTGGCCGTAGCCTGCCTAATCATGCCTCAGTCCACCATGCATCCGTTCGTTACTGGACAGCAATCAGCTGCGAAGCACAGCCTCATCAAGCTGGTCTGCCCACTGAGACATGGCATGAAGCGGCTCCTGCAGCGAGTCAAGCTGGCCGTGGACGCTGGCTCACGTAATGTGTAATAGCAGGGCATCTCAGCACGCGCACGCGAACGCCATAGACTAAAATTACTCCAGCTTCCCAAAAGCGCGTTCAAGCCTTACCGAAAGCCAGCTGGCTGCGTCTACCGCAACCTTGATGCGGTTAAGCGGTAAGCCACGTGGTATTCGCGCTTGCATGTCGAGCAGCCGGTTCGCCGATCTCCTCCAATCCGCATCGCCTGTTTGAGCCTCAGCCCGTCGTCCACCGCCCGCATTGCACCACTATCTGCACCTTCCAGCTTCCCATACCCCTTCTCGATGCTTCTTCCAACGCTCCTTTGCACCTAACTCCCTCTGTTCTGTGGTACCGACGGGCTTTGCGGAGCCCCTCGTGGCTGGAAAATGTACCCTGTACTGCTGAACTTCAAACGTCCCGACACTGAGCACGGCCTTGTGCTGATGGCCGCTCGGCGTCTTAGCGACGGGAGCAGCCCTGGAAGCGGGCAGCTGTCTCTTTGGTAGACTACTATCACCACCATCGTCCGTCATGAGACCAGTACGCTATATAACTCTTCGGGCACTCCGAGTGCACACCTTTAGGTACATGCCTCACACGTTCGCTTGTCTCCTTTCTGTCCTGCCTCAATGAATGCCGTTGTTATTGCTTCTTTCTCTTATTAATACCCAAGTCTCTTCAACCCTGTTGATTCTTTAATCGAGCATCACCAGTCACCAATGGCTGATGGACGTAAGACTATCTTTACCCCATCCGTCTTCACCACTTCACTGTAAACACCATCATGTCTTTTACTTTACTTCAGCCTCACCACACCAGCAACGAAGAGATAGCCGCAACTACGGCTGACCCATACCTCCATACAGTGAACGACGCCCGCGCGATTCGTATAGCAGAGATCATGACCGACTTCCGCAACCTGCAGCACTACATGGCGCAGATAGGCGCATCCCCTACGGCGGAAGAGTACTATCTGGAAGGCTATACGCTGCTCCGAGCATGCGTAGCAGAGGCACAGCAAGTGCTTAATGCTCCCTTCAACGCAACGAGTTCTTCAGGAGGCAGTCCGGAGACGCAGAAAGCGCAACTGAGAGCGTTCGTTCCCACTCCTTCTACATCCCTGTTGATGCTGCTCACATAGTGGCATCGAGCAAAATTACACTCACTGGAATGGGGCACCACGCGCATCCGCAGCATTAGAGGTCACAGCTAATCAGAACTATGCTTCAACAGTGTGATTCTGGACGCCAGTGTACGACGCTTCCGATGTCAGAGGTCCTATCTTCGAGCTACAGCAGCCTTGCGCTGGATCAACTCACGCAACGCCGTTCTTGGGGGTCAGAGACCAACAGCAGCGCATCTGCCTGCACTGCAAGCGATCGACGGCGTCCTGCGAGCTGTAGGTTTGCTCACGTGCTTGTGGACTTTCCCCTCTACCTTCATCTGTATCTGGCTCCTGGGAGAAGATTCGGTGCCCCCAGAAGATCGATAGATCACACCTCATCGGGTTATTGACGATCATCCGCTGACCTGCATACCTCACAGGAGCTCGCAGCCATCACCGACGATCGCGTAGAATATTCTCTCAAGGCGCAGGACGCCTCGCAGGGGAAGTGGCTCGCGGAAGACCCAACCCTTGCAACAATCCAGCGCATGCTGCCATCCCGGCGATGACGGCATTTCTCCATGATTGGCGTTTGCATTCTCTCCATTAGCGTTTGCGGTCAACGGTTTATTTCTCGGCATCATCCGCGATTGTGCATCCGCAGCACACAGCATTTGCAACTATTTTGTTCGATCGGTCCGAGTTTGGGTCATACTGTTCTGCATTCTTTGTAGTTCAGCGCATTTGAGACGGCCTTTCGTCTCCAGCTCTCATTCCTCTACCGTCCCGGTGACAGGTTCCATTCTAGAGATACCAGTTTTGCACGCATGGCACGGCGCTATGTCTCTCCTCGCGTATGCGGAGTTACCAAAAGCATGGGAGGGCATCATTGCAGTAATGTGTTGGATTAGCGCGAAAGGATGATGGTTATGTGGACGAGGAAACGACTTTAGTTGGAGGGGTCACGCATGATGTGAGTTGGCACTATGGGACTTCTTCGGTATTTCCGAACGGGGTTCCCGACGTAGCGGCTTGTTCCACGTGCGAGGTGGATCGTCTGGTTGTTGTCTCTATCAAAAGTTACTTATCGAATGGCTACTCGACATTTTCAAATAGACTTGAACATCAAATCTCATCTGGTATGACACACGCTCTTTCCGCGCTGGCTCGACCCTCGACTGTCCAAACTCAATATTCCCTCGAGACCCCTCAACACCTAACGTCATTTCACGATTGACGACATACCACCTTACCAAGCCGCTACGTGCACTATCCGATATCTCCTAACGCCCTCGGCCCGCGCACCCAAGCTTCTGACCGGAACAACCTACTCGCGCGACGTAGAAGCACAGCCCCTTGACATCGTGACCTACCTTCGACTCAGCAGATGCGGAGTCAATTCCAGACCTCACATCACCTCACGCCTCACATTCGTTACCTCAGGACACAACCTCCACGCACAGCTAGACAATCATAACACTTTCTGTGCCATGCATACTCGAGTACGAACGACGTCGCACTAAGCGTTTCCCGTGCATTGTGGCTTGACCTGTCACCCCCAAGATTGGCGAGATCGGCGTCACCGACGCTAGCCGCTACATGTTGCTACCCGCACACACACACCACACGCCTGGGACGCGGTTCCGCCGAAGCAAGCAATGGGAAACCGGCACACACACTGACTTGCACGGCCCCCAAGTGCGATGAATCTGAGTTCAGTGGTTTAAGGTGCGCCAAGCATCACACCGCACACACGGGTTACCAAGCATGGATTTAGGCTTCGTGGAGCTAGACGGAAAGCAGCGTTAGCGCGCTGGGATGCCGCTGGGCGTGGGAAACTGCTCGCGACATCGGTGTTTCGGGGCACAGCAAACATGCGTGTGCTGGACTAAGATACCTTTGAACCTTACGCTGGTGTGGTTTCTAGTGCCATGACGCGCTTGCGACCATCTTGCGAGGCCTGTCAAGCTGAACATTAGGTACCATGCTGAGGCTGGACAGGCCGAGGATAGCCGCGATGGATATGGCTCTGGAAGGTGGGCACAATACTTGCTTCCAGATGAGTGTGCGGGAGAGAGAGGCTTCACGTGACCGAAGGCGGAGGAGACACCGCCGCCATGCTGTGTTCTAATTCTATACTCTGCGGACAGCACTGGAATTCAACGCCAGCTATGCCGTCTCCTTCGTCTCATTCGTCTCATTGCTCTCCCCATCCACCTGCTTTCCCTTCTCCTTCTCCTTCTTCTTCTCCTTTTTGTCTTTCTTCCCCTTGCCCTTCCCCTCCCCCTCCGCCTTCCCTCCCTCCCCTCCATCCCCCCTCTCCACCCTCACCGGATTAGGATTCCCCCTCCACTCCAGCTTCCTCGGCGTCATATAGCTCGCCAGCACCTCATCCGTCACCCCGGCCCTCCGTTCCTGGAACCCCTTCACATACGCCTGCATAATCTCCACACACGCCTTCTTCATCTCGCCCGTCAGCAACTCCCCGCTACGATACGCCTGCGCCATATCCACGAGCTTCTGGTCGTCCTCTTCAAAGTACGTGAGGTACTGGTACGCCACATCGACATCTGGATTCCCGCCAAGCTCCCGATGCAACTCTAGCGTCTCCTGCCCCCCACTGAAACCGTGCTTGTTGATCTTGTTCTTAATCACCTTCGCTGAATCGCTCATGAAGATCGCGCTGTTCGGATTCGACGCGGACATCTTGCCCCCCGCTCCTTGCAGCGCCGTCAGGAACTTGGAGTGGATGAGCGCGGGCTTGGGGGAGGGGAAGCGCATGCGGTGCGAGTTCTCGCGCACGAGCCGGAAATAGGGATCTTGGTCGATGGCGCAGGGGATCAGGCAGGGGATGGAGGCGGTGGACTTGGAGCGCAGGTCGGAGGTCGGGTCGTCGGACCAGATGTGCGGGTAGGAGGTTGCGAAGGCGGCGACGCATTGGAGGTTGGGGAAGAAGATGCGGCCGGTGTTTGTGCTGGGTGGTTTAGCAAGAGGTTGCGAGGAGGGGATATGGGCTGGAGGGGGGTTACCTGGCGTCGAAGCCGAAGGCGCCGCGGACTTGGTTGAAGGGGATCAGCTTGGAGAACTCCCAGGCGTTGAGCAGCATGTGCCCGCCGCCGTTGCCGAGATACTTGAGGTCGCTGTAAATAAACGTCTTCTTCACGTCAAACCCGATCGCAATGATGTCCTTGGCGTTGTCCCGCGCGAACTGCATCGTCTCCTCGAATGTCAGGCTGTCCTTGAACAGCGCCTTCTCGTCGTCCGTCAGCATGATCACCAGCGGCACGTCGAACACGTCCTGCAACCACTTGGTGAACTCGAACGGGATCGTGTGCCCGATGTGCATGCTGTCGCTGGAGGGGCCCCGGCCCGTGTACAGGAAGAAGCGGTCGCCGCGCTCGTAGCAGTCGAGAATGCGGTCGAGGTCGCGGTGGGAGAAGAAGAGGCCGCGCCGGAGCCAGCGGTGCGGTTTGTGGCCGGTCAGCTTTTCGAAGCGGTCGAGGAGGGGTTGGTCTATTAGTTTTGTGGCCCATTTTCTGGATGTGGGAAGTCAGTGGTAGTTCCTCCGCTAGTTCTGAGTGTAGTATCTACCTCGATATAGCCTCATAGTCAAATGCTAGCACATTCCCTTGTTCGTCTACCGCGGCCTTCACGGACCACGGGTCTATTTGTTGCTCTGTCGCGACGCCCTTTGTTGCGGTTTCGGCGAATGAGAGGGCAGCGACTGATGGAGGTTCTCCAATCTCTGTTGGCGCTTTCTCAGCCATGTTGTGCAGTGCGTATGGAGGGGTATACTACTCGAGGAGTTAGTGAATAGTGAATTCGATGTTGGAGAGCTTGTTGCATGACTCAGTTCACGCAGCTTCGGACTTTTAGCGAGTCACTTTCTTTCGTCATGTCCCCTGTCAGAAAGCCTCAGACAACCCTGACTTCACGTCCCTCCACACCACCATCACTCCACCATCACTCCACCACCACTGCCATCAAAACACTTCCTCCGACAATGCCTGCAGTGCCAGTAAATCCATAATCACAACCACACAATGGTCAAATTCTACGAATCCTCCTTCTCCTACGACTACCCATTCTCCGCCGTAACCCTCGCCTACTTCCTCCGCTACCCAAACCCCTACTCCACCCACGTCGTCAGCACCGATGTCATCGACCGCTCCTTCGACCCCTCCACCCAACGCCTCACCACCGTCCGCCTGATCAACAAGCGCTCCATGGTGCCGCCCACCCTGATGAAACTGCTGCCGCGCAGCCTCGTCGGCACTACCGCCGCCGGCGGCGACCGCCAGTCGTACGTGCTGGAGCGCAGCACGGTGGACGTG
Source organism: Botryosphaeria agaves (assembly GCA_022813555.1). Classification (NCBI taxonomy): domain Eukaryota; kingdom Fungi; phylum Ascomycota; class Dothideomycetes; order Botryosphaeriales; family Botryosphaeriaceae; genus Botryosphaeria; species Botryosphaeria agaves. The sequence continues at coordinate 38,771 of JAKLMF010000008.1, read as the reverse complement.
AAGGATGGCTGGATGGAGAGCGAGCAGGTGAACCTGGAGTGGACGGGCGTGGTCCGCGTCGTCGAGAAGCAGATGTTCCGCCGGCCGAGGGAGGTCACGCCGTTCAGCGGCTGCGAGAAGACGGCTGTGGCGCATGGGCTGCTGGATCAGGGGGCTGGGGGCAGGACAGATGTCACGACGACGGTTATGATTCTGTCGCAGCTGGGGCAGGCGAGGAAGAGGCGCGCGAGGAGTAGTGCGGTCGAGGCGGAGGCGGAGGAGGAGCAGCCGGCTAGACTGGGGTTCTTTAAGAGCTGGTCGACAGCGAAGCTTCAGCAGATTATTGAGGACCACGGGTGGAAGAGGGCGACGAAGTCGCAGCCCAATGCCACTAAGGGGATGACGCTGGTGCTGGAACGGCTACGGCATGGTGGATTGGTTGGAGTGCTGGAAGCCATGCGTAGGGATAGTGAGACTGGGTTTGGAAGGAGAGGGCTGCTGAAGCAGCTGCATGGGGGTGATGTGGAGGAACACGATGCTCAGATCACTGGCTTGCATGCCGACGACGATGATGATTGAGCGCCGTCCGCTCGGCACTATGTACAAAAATTTGGACGGTGTGATTTGCGATTAGCGTGGCGTCTGGGTGTCGTTTCTTACTTTCTTTCGCTTCTCGTCGGACTCTGTTCTTACCACTGCGGATTTCGTAGGCGCGATCTTCAAGGAGTGGTACCGTTGTATACTAACGGAAGCATTCAAGGCAGGTGTGTACAAGAGAAACTCTACTCCATCTCGCACTAGTCAGTTCTACCATACTCGCGCGGTCTTCCGTTCCACTGTCAAATCAGTTTTGTTCATGTTCAAAGTGGTACCAAAGAATGACCGCAGCTCGGTCGCAACAGATCATGACAACCAGCGAGGCTGCTAGCGACGGAGCTTCAACAACCGGTCATCAGTTTGAGTTTCTACACAGCAGAAGCGCGCCCGCTACATCAGCAGAGGGCTTAGAGTGGTGTCTGAGGTTCAAGAAATCTGCCGGCAATAAAGCGTTTGACGGAGCTTCAGTCATTATAAAGATTATTGGGGTGAGATGTCCTCTGGCGGATCTTGTTCCAGCCGTGTGCCAATTGTTTGCCATCTTCATTCGGTGTCAGACTTCGAGGTTTACGACACTCACGACCAACGCGGCAACGTTATCTACCAGTTGACACCAGACAGTTGGCCAACAGATTAAGGACAGGACTGTTGCTGGCAATCTTCCTCTAGATTGCTACACCCACACCTGAAGCGCATACATTTCCACGGACCGAGTCACAGATATTGCGATATTCAAAGCCGAACGGGCTACGAAATTCAGCCCCCGACAAATCAATCCATCCTCAAGATGGGGCTAATTTCTTCGACATGGCGATAAGAACACACGATGTATTGAACTCAGACCTTGAGACTTTACGAGAACAATTTTGCGGCAGATCGGGGGCTATTCAGGAAGGGATAGTTAAGGTGTTGATATAGGTTGCTGCTAAAGATCTATAAGGCGGTCTATCTGCAACGGAACCACGCCTCCGTGATCTCCCAGAATACCGTGGCGAGAGGGCTTCTCCACTGACACTTGGAACATTTTCATGACGAGAGTTTTGACTGCCCGGTTGAATGGTGTGGATAACTCTTGTCAAATGAAACGAATCGACAGACTCAGCTCGACTTCTGCTTAATCGGCTTTCAAGGTATGTCTTTCGCGCTGCGCTTGGCTTGCCCTCTGCTGACAGGTATAGTGATTACATCTATAGCCGCACTGTAGGCACCACAGCTTTTGCGTCACACAGTTCACGTCTGTTTTTAAGGTTGTTCAACCACAACTGGAGTGGCGTGTGGTCCGACCGATGTGCCACGAGTCTGCACCACCTTGTGTTCGTTCTCACGCACACCAATCAACTAAACCACGCCGTACATGGCGGCCACGCCCTGATGGACGACGAAATTTTGAAGAGGGTTGCCGAAACCGCCGACAGAACACAGCAAGCGCTCTATTGTGGAATGTTTGAGATGCTTTATGGTACCAACCGAAGAGACTTATTCTACACTCGAGAACACAAGAACATGATCAATATTACCAATATCTGAGTGGACGTCCAGCTCTCCAGTGCGACAAGGCAGCCCTCGATGCTGCTCTCGCTGATGCCGACGCAGCGCTCCAACACGATCAAGAGCCCGCACTGCAGAGCTTCCGCAGTTTTCCAGCTGGCGTTGGTCTCGTACCCGGTGGGCCAGGAGGCGGGAAGACATACTTTATCAGAACCATAGTCCATGTGTT
>JAKLMF010000008.1:0-36468 GCA_022813555.1 Botryosphaeria agaves | reverse complement strand
CGCCTTTCCAATCACCAGCGAACATCCTGCTCATCTGTGGTGTGAATCGTCCCATCGACGATCAAGCCCGCTACCTTCACGAGATCGTTCAATCTCTCGGTCGTCCCTCTGTGATCGTACGTCTACATTCGGAGCCTACGAAGAGGATTGTCTACCGTCAACAAGGTAACCAACATCGTCCGGTAACTCACCTACCAGTTGTACAGAAGGGGGATGCGCAGATCGATGCTGATTTCTAGAATATTTAAGCCACCGTCGGCACTCAGCTCGCTGTCGCCAGAGACCTCGACAATGGCATTCCTCTATGTCCTCTCTGCCATCGGAACTTCGACGATCATGACAACCCGGGCTTCGTCTTTTGACGTCTGGAAGCAGCACGAGCGAGCCACGACGACCAAGTTCGACGGGATCTCTGACAGATGTCTGCATGTGATCGTCGTAGTACGTCCCATGAACAAAGACGATGATCATCTGCTGACACTACGCTGACTCATCACGCCGCTTCAACCACTTCATCCATTATACATACACAACGATGATCATCGCCTACCATTGCTGACACTTAATTTGATCGAAACCAAGACCATCGTGTCCTTCTAGAAAGCTCTCCAAGGGCATAAATCGTGAGTCGTATAAGCTGGTTGCATGATTTAGCCAGACAGCCCAGTCCCTGTGGGCTTGTTCGTAAAATTGCTAGATATCATCAAATTGCCCCTTTTTGTTGATATCGTCTCCATCTTCCAATTTGATGTCCCGCTCAGTACCATTCTCTCCGTCGGAAGCTCCGTGGGTGTTCTCGTTCCACACTACGCTTTTGGTGATCGTGTTGACCCTTAGTGCTAGCGGTGCCGTGTGGTAGTTGCTCTTCCGTCATGATGGAGACGTATCTCGTGAAAATTGGCCGAGTCCACGTATGGCTGCGTGGTGGATGCGTATTGCGGGAGTGTCTGGTGAGTGAGGGTATGGTCTCAACTGCTTCTTGGTTCGCCGTCTGGAAAGTTTGCTCGAAGGCGCGGCTGGGGGTGGGCTTGCCGGCAGACACGGCTGTGGTGTGCGCCGCCTGCGTTGGAAAGGTCGCAAAGGAAGGCCCCACAGTTGTCTAGAAGTTAGTTTCGAAATCAAGCGAAGTCCTGCGGGAGGAGTGTAAGAAAGCTTCCGGATGGTGTGTTGCGAAGATCAGACGCTTGACGTTTCCTCATCCGCCACGTTCGACAGGACAGCGGTCTCATGCTCAAAGCGTCGGTGCTTGAAGAGTTGTATGTAGGTACTTTACCATTTTGTGCAAGGTCCTTCCGCGACAGTGTCGGCTTCTCTGAATCATAGTACAGTGTTCAAGGAAACCGCTTCCGGTCCACATTCTAGCTGGGAGCGGAGTTGCTGTAGCAGTTCTAACTGCTTCCTGTCGACTTTTGCCTGAATCGTCCCAATCGCCTGTCTATCAGAAATCGCTTCATCGCCCGCATTGTTCCACTTTTGCTAATATATCCCACGAACTCCGTTGGGTCTGACATATCGTCGATGTCTGTGGTGTTATTTGAGTCCGATGCTCGGAATACCTGAATGTAAATGAGTGTCTGTTCGGCCCTTGACAATGTAGGTACTCATGTGCCTCCTAGAGTCATGACATTGCGTAGAGCGGCTTGCTCTTGTGATAGTACAATATCTTGATTGTCACGTCATACTTCGGTGCCCTAATCGCTTATGTGTTGTTTTCTTTTCATTCGAGAGAATGGTTCGGGTTTGCTGTGTTGCTAGCTCTATAGCTAAAAGCTTGTCGATCGTTCTTCCACAGCTCTCATGTTCGGACATGAGCAGCGGAAGCTGGTTGTGATGGAGGAGGAACGCGGATATTAACCTGTTCTATACCGAGTGGTATGGACTTGACTGCAGTAACTTCCACGGTGTGTTGGCAAGGCTACACGGTGATTGTCATCTGGCGCTTTGTCAGTAATCAGTCCTACCGCCGAGAGTACTCCATTCATGGAGGCCTTACAACGACCGACATTTAGACGGTGGATCAGGTAGAAGGTCATTTCCCTTTGAGCTCTAACCGGCAGAAGGACTGTTGTCGAATGTTGTATTAACTTGTGAAGGTGAGATTCTGTACGCGAGCATTCGATCTGAAGCTCAAAACGGGGCTGGGATAGATCAATACACTCGTCCTTCACCATGGGCTAGCTAGGGACTGCTTGCCCGAGTCATCAGGACACGAGAGCACGTCACTGAAAATCTCGATAAGCCACCTCATACCGAAGTCTCCATGTCAAATCAGTTCGAGCGATCCGAGTAAGACATGACGACGACTGATAATGTTTTTGGAAGGAAAAGTAGCATTCGCACAGCTTGCAGCAGCTCGTCGACAGCAACACACGCGGTACGTATTCTGATAGCGACGCTTCCTTCATGATACTGAAAAGCAACATGCGAAACCTGGTATCGTGACATCGCCAGAACGCCCCACCCACACCAGCCCGCACCACAATCAAGTCTTCCCCCCCTCCCCCTCCCCCTCCCCTTCCCCCCTCGGCGTCTCCTTAACCTCCCTCTCCCTCCTCCCCCCATCTCTTCTCTCCCTCTCCCCACCACCCTTCCTCTTCCGCCTGACCGGCTGATACACATCATTGAAATTCATCACCATAGCCAACCATCTCATATCCGCATCTGGCTGCTGATACAGATCCCCCAGCAGCACACTCACCTTAGCCCTGAACTCCGCCGACAAACCCTTCAACCTCGCCCTTAGCGCCGGCAGCAAATCGTCCTCGCTGCCGCCCGCAGCGGACAAGATGCCAGCAGCGGCGGCGGGCAGCGGACTCTCCGCATCCCTCGCGCCTCTCGGGCGCCTGCCGCCCCTCAGCAGCGCAGGCGTGCCCGCCTGAGAATCACTCTCGTCGACGCCGCCGTCGCGCTCGCTGAGGCCCCACCGTCCCTGCGCAGTCCTGGTCTCGATCCTGGCGCTGATCTCCTGCCGGCGCGTGAACTCGGCGACGCTGAAGCCGTACAGCGCGTCCACAGCCCCTTTGTACGCGAGCATGACCTTCAGCAGCTCGTGCAGCTGCCCGGTAAAATCCAACTGACTGCTCCCCAGCAACCCCTTCCTCGTGATATTCCGCAGATACCTCGCGTGCGCCTCGATCAGGTCGTCCAGCGTGCTCTCCGGCCGTCGCAGGGCGGCCAGCAGCTCCGTCCAGCTAGCCTCGATGACCTCGAAGAGGATGTAATACTGCAGCTGGTTGACGAAGTGGATCATCTCCGCCACCACGCACCTGGCGACCTTCCAGTCCTTGCCGACCTTATCCGCGACGCTGCCCAAGAAGCCGCGCGCGCCCGTCATGCAGTTGCGCCAGGTGCGGCCGAGCGCGAACTCGACGCGCTTGACGCGCCAGAGGAAGTTGAAGACCTTGAGGTACTGCTTGCTGCCGTGCGGGGTGACGATGACATCCACCGGCGCGTCGATCTTGTATTCCAGCGTGAAGACGTCCCAGCCGATCTCGCCGTGGCTGAGCTCGAGCATGCGGGAATCTAGGCGTCTGAGCACGTCGGCGGAGTCGTGCTGGGCATTGGAGTTGCGGACGGCGTGCTCGAGCTGCGCCGTCAGCGTGTGCCGGTACTGGGTGTTAGCCGGGCGGTCGAGGTTGGAGGCGAGCGACTCCATGAGCACGGCGATGAAGTCGCCGGCGCCGAGGAGGATGTATTTCTTCAGCGCCTGTAGGTGCTCGAAGAGGTGGAATTTCGACTCCATGAGGTGGATCAGGCGGGCCATGGTGGTTTTGTAGGCCTCGTCGATGGAGCGCTCGAGAGATGCTGTGTCGCCGTAGCGCAGCTCGCGCGAGGCGGACTTGGAGTAGGATTCCACCCAGCGGCTGTCGCTGCAGCCGGTGCGGATGAAGTTGAGGGATTTGCCGATGAGGAAGACTTTGTTGGCGAAGTCTTCGGTGATGATGGTTGGAATCATGCTGGGGTTGATCTTGTATTTGTCTTCCCAGACACTGGTTGCGCCGCCTTTGCGGGTGTCTTCCATGTTCGGGTCTTCTTGTTGCTCAGAGACAAAGAATTCGAGATACGGGTCGGAGAGCTCGCCGTCGTAGACCCAGCGACGTAGCATGTCGTAGAAGGGGCGTGTGACATGAGACAACAACCGTTCAGCAAACGCCCCAACGAAAGGGTCACCATGGGTGAGTGATAGCGAGTGTATCAGAGAGATGAGCTGTCCGCCCTTCTTGCCTGCAGATAAGTGAGCCAAGCACCATGCGAGCAAAGGACTTCTGATCTCTACCTTTGGACTCTTCCACCAAGAGGCTCATCAACCGTAAGCCCAGTGTAGCTTCCCTAGTCCAGATGACGCACCGCTTCAGCGTGACGCCGGTCTTGCCAAGTCCATGTCTCGGTTGTGATTCATCAAGCATAGCCAGTGCCCTCCTTATCTGACCCTCAAGCGTCGCCACAAGCCCAAGATACGATCGCAGTTCCAACGCCAACGCAGACCGGAAGCTTTGGCCGACTAACCCACCCTCCGAAGACTCGACAAACTCTGAAAGACTTTTGTATAACAGTGATGGCTCTGCTAGGGTGTGTAGCAGGCTTATGAGAGGAATGGGGAGGGTGGCAGGAAGTTTGAGAGTGGTGTCTGAGGAAAAGGAGAGGTTTGTTGAGGAAAGTCCTTGTAGTGTGAATGGCAGGTCGCGCAACAGTGCAGGCTCGGATGGGTTCATGACCGAGCTCTGCTCCGCTGCCACCGCCGCTGGCGACTCTGCGGACTCATTGTTCGCCGCTCCAGTGCTTGTGTCTTCTCTGTCCACTGACTTACTTTCCCTTGGCCTACGTGCTGTTTCCGTGCGTCTGTAAGGGATCGATTTGGTCTCTTCAGCCAGTGGTAGCTTCAACAACCCGTTTTTCGAGAAGGCTTCATTGAACGCGGGACTGTCTACGACGAACTGCCGCTCGGCTGTCCCCTTGAGTGAAGCGTCGCTCTCATGTTGTGATGAAGGTTCGACATTCTCTTGCAAATCCGAAAGATCGTTCAGCAGTGAGCTTCTCCCTGCCGGCAACGCCGACGACTTGTTGGAATCGGACAATTGGTAGAGGAAGTACAGCATTGCCCATTTCTGATCGAGCACCGGCTGGGTGAGGAGCTTGGAGTAAAGGTTGCTGAATCGCAATGCCTTCTCAGGGGAACTGTTCTCTCGAATCACTGCCTGCCGTCAGCGCGCACAAAAATCTCGCAATCCCGGGCTCGTTACATTTCTTCTTGATCAGGTCGGAGGCGTGATTGACATCTGAGGCCACAGATGGTTCGCCAGCCCTGCAGTATGGTTAGCCAAATTCGCGCAATGGTCTCCGTCGCCTTGCCTGCCTAGAGTATCATTCGCAAGGTCGACTGCCTCCTGCCATCGCTCGTCCGCAGCCGCTTCATCTTCCTCGGCGTAAGTGGGTATCAAGCGCTCAATCAGCTGTCCTAACGCGTGCTGTACGCGCTCTTCGGTAGTCTTGGACATTGGCGGGTCGTGAACTCATCGCTGCATTACGGTTGTTTGGCAGTAGACGCGCTTGTATACGGAGGACGCGGTGTTGTGGGTGAGACGGAAAGTTCCGCTTGGTGGGGGTTGTCCGATTCACTCACGCAAATGGTCAACTCCAAACACGTATTTCGAGCATTGCTGCCAGCCGGATATCAACAAGATGGTCGCTTATTGCTACTAACTTTACAGACTCTAAAGTTACAAACTCTAACGTTACAAACTCCAAAACAACCGAACATCCGGGGTATCAAATTCGGTTCCATAAATCAATCCTCCTCCCGCTCCCTCCCTCCAATCCTCCCCTCCAACCACTCCCTCCACTCCCGAGCCCCCACCCTCCCCTCTCGACCCTTCTTCAGCCCCATCTCCAAGAACTCCACCACATCAAACCCCCCCTTGCCCTCTCCATCCCCCTCCATCATCCTCTCCCTGACCCCCCTGACCCTCTTTTCCGCCCCACCAATCTGCATCGCGCACCCCATAACATCCCCCATCCTGACCCACTCCCTCTTAACAAACACGTTCGGCGCGGCCGCGAACGGCGAGCAGCCCAATATGACGTACAGCAGCGTGACCGCCAGCGCATAGACGTCGCTTGCGGGCGTCGGGGTCGAGGCAGCCGCGTCGGTGCTTAGCAGTTCCGGGGCCAGGAAGTCCCATGTGCCGCCGGCGAGGGGGCTGCTTGGTGGTGCGTCGGCAAGCGATGTGATGGTCGCGGCGGAGAAGTCGGCGTAGACGGGCGTGAAAGGGGAGGGTGTTGACGATGGGAGTTGGGGCGCTGAGGCGTGGCTGTCGTCGTCGATAGTGAGTTGTTCTGTGATGGTGTCGGGTGCGGAGGGCGAGTTCTTTTTAGTCTGGAGCAGGATGTTGCCGGGCTTGATGTCGGCGTGCACGACGCCGTTGGAGTGCAGCCATTCCAGGCCCTTGAGTAGGCGGAGGGCGAGAGCTGGAAATACTGCTGCCAGTTTCTGCGTCCTTATCGCGGCGTCAAGGCCGCGGAGCTCACGGGTTGTGTAGTCCTCGAGGCTTTGCGGGAGGGCTTGCATGATGATGGCGCCATTGCGAACATCGTAGCCGTAAAATGGGACCACATACTCGTCGCTGCCGTTTAGGGAGGTGATGTAGCTGAGGATTTTCGCTTCGGAGAAGATGACCTCTTTGCAGGAGCGGCTGGCAGGAAGTTTGACGGCGTAAAGTCGGCTGGTAAGGTCGTCCGTGTGTGAGATGAAAGACCCGCGTGGTGTGCTTGGCGGTGTTGGAGGCATAGAAGTTGGAGCGCTGTCCGAGCTCTCCGGTTCTTTGGGGGGCGCGAGGTAGACGGTGCTCCAGGCGCCGGTGCCGAGTGGTTTCTGATCGCGATGTAGATCGTAGTCGGTGGTATTGTAGGGGAACTCTTTCAGCTCTGTGGGATGCGCTGGTGCTGACGACAGAGGAGAGATTGGAGAGGACACCTGCTGGCTAGGGCTAGGCTCGGGAGTAGACAACTGTGCCGCAGCTTGCTGGGAGGCAGTAATCCCACTGTCGATTTTGATTGGTGTAGGTCGCTTTTTCGTAATCGTCGGCGAAGCAGGAGGTGTCATTGCACCACTAGGATGGAGTGCTTGCTGATTCATTTCCACACGCTTGCTGGTTGGAGATGTAGGCGGAGTAGAGTGTATGCGTAGAAGAGCAGGTCGGCTGTCGCTAGGTGTGTAGGACCCAGAGCGACCTCCAGTTACTCGAAAGGAGAGATTGAAGGAAGGCAAGGCTGAAGAGGCAGGAGCGGTGGAGAGATGAAAGGAAGAACAGCTCTTAAACAAGACAGCCATTTTGACCTTGCAACCGTACCATGGAAATGAATATTGAAAAGTATTTTGGTGAGTTGGTACAGTGTAGCCTTACCGAACAAGAATGAGATAGTCTACCATGGTGTTCATTGTGTTGAATTGCCCGCGGTTATGGTACTGAACCAGACGGCCATGCGATCTCGCCTCAAAACTCTAAACGGAAACAAGAACAATACCACACAAGCGCTCTACCTTACAAGCCTTACAAGCGTCTGAACCCTTCAGCAGAGGCAAGAACGTCACAAAATACAAGCAGCGACGATAGAGAAGCAGAGATGGTTGACACCCATGGCGCATAGCCTTGCAAACCTAGGCTGCTGCGCACAAAGCCCGCCTTATACGCAGCGTCCAGCAATGCCGTCACCATCAGGTCTTCCAGAATCCCATGACTCCCCCGTCCGGGTCCCCCTGCAGCAGAAACATCAGCCAGTAACGGATGCATTCCCGCAACGTGGGGATGGAACCCCGTCGTCGTATGCACCCGCGCCGTAAGGCTGCATCGGCATCAATACCTACCTAGGCAGAACGATCTGGCCATCGTGAGCAATGCTGTCCTCCACCACAGCGACAGAGCGCAGCAGAGCGCAGCAGAGCGCAACACGTGTAGAAGTCGTCGGCGCGCACTTCGGCGCGCACTTCGGCGCACATTGCTTGAAGGTCGAGTCTGATTAGCTCGTCCACTTAAGCCGTGGAGAAGCGTTTGTGGAGAGCGTACCGCCGATCGGCATCCGGTGACGCCGGCCGGATCGTGGCGCTAGCAAGGGGTCCCTCCCATGGTTGCAGCAACTCTATCCGAAGTCTCTCTGCATGCTCAATCATTTGAATATGCATTCAATGAAGCAAGATCTTGATACCAAGGAGTTTGTTCTCATTGAGAGGACACCCCAGATGTTTACGCGGATCTCGCAATCCTCATAATCCGCTTCCGTAGTTTAGTTCAGATATTAAGAGGAGAGGAAGTGTACGACCGAGGATGTCCCCAACCGATATAGACTTGAAGCAATTCAATGTCTTTATGTAGTTGTGGTGTTTCCGATTCTGTTCCAGCGAAAGGGTCCACTCAACCAAGACGAGCTCCCTAATAGTGCTCGTGCATGTGTCACTAATCCTCGAACATGTGTGTAAGGCTAGGTTTATTACAATCAAATTGGCGTTAGTGACAGACTTTCGAACCACGAGGACTCAATCGCTGTTTAATGGGGGCGGAATTCTCTTTTCGGTGACACGAGTGGTCGTTCTGCAAAGTGTCCAGCTCATAAGAATTGTAGGTTCGGCGTTGAGTTCTAGGTACATTACGAGACAGCCCTCCACTCGGTGGCGCGCTACTTCCTGCGCGCGAAAGCAAATGCTCCTGAATACGCCTGCGTGTAACTGGCCGGTGCTATCTACCAGGCTCAGCTGAACAGAACAACCCGCCGACAACCGATGCATTGAACGAAAAAACTCCCGCCCAAATCCTTCGGCTGCATGCCCTGCTCCCATTTGTACAGGCACATCGAGCCCCCCGAAATGAGAACCGCATGCATACCAACCGATTATAACCCTCATCCCCCATCATTTCATTCAATCATAACCCGCACCCCTCTGCCACGGACTCCCACTCTGCTGCTGCCTGAACCCCCTCCCCGCCTCACTCAGCGTGCTGCTCGGCCGATACGGACTCGGCGCCTCATACCCGCCATACCCCGTCTGCAGCCTGCTCGGCGCCGGACTGCTCGTGTTGCTCCTGGCGCCCACATAGCTCGGCGGCAGGCTCTGGCCCGACTCGCGGCCCGAGAAGAGCGGGACGCCCGAGTCGCGCTGCTGGGGCTGGTAGACGCCGCTGGCGGGGGGCGCCATGCCGGCTTCGGCGGACTTGGTGTAGGTGCGCTCGGCGCTGCCGGAGCTGTAGGACTCGTCGTCCTCTTCGAGCTGGCTGCGGGATTTCATGTAAAGGCCGGATTTGGGGTCGCCGCGGGCGGTGGCGCCGAGGGCGTCGAGCTCGGTGGTGGATTGCGGGTTGGACTTGATGAAGGAGCCGCGGTCGTCGCGCATGGGTTGGTAGCGCGTGTCCGGGTTCTTGGAGGTGAGGGAGATGATGGAGGAGAAGAGGACCATGAATAGGAGGATGCAGGCGAAGGCGGCGTTGAGGATGAAGAAGATGACGCCCATGGCGCCTGTGACGATACCCTGGAGAATAGCGTTAGTCGAGACTCTACGTCGCACTGCGATAAGCATAACATACCGGCTGATTGAAGATGTTAGTGAAAACGAGAAGGAATATCGCGCTGACGAAGTTGATCACAGTAATCGCAATATTGAAGCCGTTCGTCTTCTTGTCCATGTATGGTCGCATGACGCTGAGGACAACCAGGTACACCGCCTCGACGATGACCAAGCCGATGGCCTGAACAGTTGCACTTCCCTGAGCAAAAGCAACGAAAATGCCTTTGACCATCAGGTACAGAAGAACCGGTACGATGAAGTAATAGGCCGCCGCCTTGAACTGGACGTATAGGAAGCCCCACTTGTTCAGCGACACCGGGTCAGAGTAGAGGATGTAAGCCGGGTTCTTGTGCATGGCAATGGACCGCTGAGCAATCCGAATAACCTTGGAAGAAGCCCAGGCAAGGATCAAAATCATCGTCACGATCGTGCAGACCGCCAACACTACTTCTGCGGACGAGTCCCTCTTCGTGAGCTCCCAGAAACATAGGACGACCATCTGAGGAAAGCCGATCAAGACCTAAATCTGATGTTAGCAGTGTAACGAGGTAAACATACAGTCGATGGTAACTTACGCAGCGGAAGAGAATACCCTTCAGCACCGTCTTCCAGCCATTTCTGAAGTCCTGGAACTTGTCTCCCTTCAGCCTGCCAGCCTTGACGAGCGCTTCACAGACGAGCTTGAAGATGATGACGCCAAGCGTCACGAAAACGACGAAAATGATGAAGAGAGAGTAGCCGGTCAAGAAGATGTTCGTAATCTCAATATTGGCACGGAAGCCCACTCTCTCAATGCCATGCACAGCAACCACGTTCGTGGTTTCAGCGTTCGTCGTGGTGTTGTTCACACGCTTTGCCAAGGTGTGGTAAGCGCGCGCGACGAGTCTGCGCACGATCTCCACCGAACGCTTCTGAACCTCCACAGAGGTGGTGGCCAGATTGGAGAGGAGAGAGGTCGGTGTTCCGCCTGTCGCTCGCTGGTACCAGGTGCACATCTTTTGCAAGAACCCGACTCTGATAATACCCATGCTCCATTGGAAATTCTGTGTCCACGATGCTACAATCGGCGGCAATTCCACGGCAGTCATTCCGATGAAGGCTTGGGCCTGGAAGTATCCGAAGAGCGAGAGCGCGTTGGCGGCGACGTGAGCGGCGGTGTTGGAATGACCCAATCCAGACGTAATCGCGGATGCGACAAGGCCTATGCCAGCGATGATTGCGGTGACCCAGCCGACGGACTTCTGGTACACTGTCTTGCCATTGGAAAGCTCGGCCTCCACGCATGCCAAGGCCTTTCCAGTGGCTTTGTCGTCGATGTAGATCCGCACTGTCCCGTCGAGATCAGGTACAGTATATGCAATGCCTACAGAGCTCGTCAGTTTTGAACGTCTCTTCACGGCCAACTCGTTGCTAGTTGGCGGGTTCGTCCAGGATGAACTAACCTGGAATCTGGCTCGCGACAGACTTGTCGATGATATAGTTGGACTCAAGGTTGATCTGTCCGGTATTCATGGGGCAAAGGCCTTTGAGATCCGAATTTGTGCATGGATCGAGCTGCTTCTTCAATGCCGAGTATCCGTATGCGAGTAACTCCAGCTCCATCGTGACATTGCCAGATATCTCCGAAACTCCCACGATGTTGAAAGTGAGTGTGCTATTATCAGGTGTAAACATAACGTTGAATAGTGTCGCTGAAAAACTCGAGTTCTCCATGCAAGGGTTGAGGGAGTTGGACTCTACTAATCGCATGGCGGAAGTGAGAGGAAGGAGAGCGACGAGCGCTGAGAGGAGAAACGTAAAGGGCGACATCGTGAGTGAGTGGCGCATGATTGTGGTAGTGAATAGTCGATTTGTACAGGTTTGAAAGCTGTTGGGAGTGTGTCGGCGGACTGCGCTCTATGCAGACGCCGGCCCAGCAGGAGTTTGTGCGATAGCGACCGTTGTGAGCGAGTTATATGTTTCGACAGCAACTACTCCATAGAATCCGAGGCTGGGAAGAGCGAGTGGAAGGTTGGATAGAGCGGTAGGAGTTGGTAGTGACGACGCCGACGGACTCTCAAAGCAGGAAATGGGGAGGCGAACGTGCAGTCGCTAGCGGCAACCGAGTCTATGCCAGGAACGACCGTAAAGAGAGCCTTTTGGTGCAAGTTGGCAGCCCACCACAAAAGAGAACTCGTTCACACTGATTCTCAATGTAGGCTTTGGTGCTGTCGGTATGGTGAGGTTGTGTTGACAAGAAAATGAGGGTTATGAGGCGGAGCAGGCTGGAATGCTGGTTGGATAGGGGGGCCGGACAGCCAAATCAAATGAGATCAACGACTCGTTTGCCAATCCCCAGCCGTACAAGTACGCGCGGCCAGCCTGTCAATTTCGTGACTTTCGCCGACACGAACTCTCGGGCGTCTTGGTCTTGATCTTCTATGAATCAGCGAGGCTGTCCGCGAGGCTGTCGGACTTCACGTCTCTGTAGTGTTTCGTGTGATATTCTTAGTCCGTGAACGCGTATGCATGCGCCGGCATCATCATCAGCGCCAGACTCTTCCCCCGGTCGCACGGCGCGCCGGCACAGCCTCAGTCACGGCCTTGTCAGGCACCTACCCGTCTCCACAGTCAGCCGTAGGTCGAGCTTTTGCCCTCAGCTTCAAACATTGGTTCCTCAAATGCGCGGCTGGTGTACTCGCTGTACAATAAAATGCTGCGAAGGGTAACACTTCACAGAACCAGCATCCGGAAGACCTACTTGAATGTCTTGAAATTATTGCGCTTCAATGGCAATATACAATCTAGAACATGGTAGTGGTATGGCTTCCTTACGTGCACCTGTATAGACTTATTTCGCTGTGCTTTTTATCTTGATTCTGTGAGTAGTTATCCAGCTCGACGACATTGATTCGTCCCTCACCCATTGAGATCTCGAGGCCAAACGTCTCCATCTTCTGATGCATTATGCGCATGGACTCTCCCCGTCACTTGCTTGTTTTGATTCCTCTCTGAAACACTCGAGATGCTCATGTGCAGCTGCTACTATGCAAACAAAATTCAAACGTTCCATCCAGCCGCAGTTCCTAATTTGCGTTCGCTAGCAGTATACGTTGAAGAGGTATCGTACTTCAGCTGGAGTGTCCCCTGCAATCGTGGGTCCACCAACAGTTCAACTTTATTAGGGATTGATTTCTCATCTGTCTGCTACATTTTCCAGCTTGCAAACCACAAACTACCAGAATGTCTTCAGTACAGGAAGTCCAGCTAAGAACGCAAGTTCATCGGCCACCACAGTAGCATAACATTTTAGATGAGGCCACTCTCGAATGCGGCCTCAGGCAAAGGCCTCCTGTTTTCAGTCTTCCTCTTCTATCGCTTTGGTCAGTACAGGCCATGGGGTGAGGGAGCACGTCACTTCAGTGCGACGTGTGTTTGCTACAACACAGGGTCACATGTATCTTGATTGCTGGATTGAAAAGCTGCTGCTCCACCTCCAGGACTTCATGCGTCGGAAAGGCAGACTGTGGAATTTCCGAAGCGATGTCGCCGCCAAGACACCAAAAAGAGTGTGCCTCCACTTTTGCAATCTAGGCTAGGTTTGCGAAGCTGCTCAACAGCATCCACCGATTTAAGTCGGCGGCGTTCTGCGGTCTCACCTGCACAACATCCCGTTAACCAGAGATCAGGTCGGGTTGCTCGGAGAATCTGTGTCAATCACTCGAAATTGTCGGAAAGCCGCACTCACGAAGAACGAGCAGACGGACACGGACGATGTATGTTTGTCCTCGTCTCTGCCTTTGCTAGAGCCGAAGCAAAAACCAACGAAGGCTCTCATCGCCATCAAAGATCCGATCCGAAGCTGCAGGTGGGTTTCTGTCCGCTTCGTCCATCAGCATGCACTCCCGGTCTGCAACGGGACCCTTAAGTCACTCCCGCGATCTGCAGAGCTCAAGCAGAACCCTAGGCTGCTTTGGTACATCAAGTGTGCAGCAAATGGACCTCTTCTCAAATATTGCAACCTTATTCGACCCTTCCTGCTTCCTATCGACGCAGGATGGGGTCAGGGACCCTCCTTCCGATCTCCACGACGGGCCGTTGGGCAATGCTGCTTAGTATTATCACCTGGGTCCACACCTACATGTGAAGTGCAGAACCGATATTCAGATACAACTGTGCTCTCACTTGTTATACTGACGAACACTACACCTCACAACCCTCTGCGCCGGGTCACCAGGGTAAGATGGCGAGCTCTAACAGCAATCGAGAAAACAGATGGTCTGCATGACCGGCAGCACATTCACAAAAGGAGCTTCGGATCGCGACTTGGAGAAGGGCAAAGAGCAAGACTCTCCGACCGGACAAGATAGCGCAGCTCCAGAGAGTGACAGAACGGACTCTCAACCTCAAGATGGCATTGATTAGGCGGACGATCCAGACAATGGTCAGAACTGGCCCATAGCGAAGAGGATATCTCACACAAGCATACCATGTCTGTAAAACGTGAATCTGCCACAGTCCTCTCACTGACCTTGCCGCAGCCGGAATTGCTCTTGTTTGGTATGAAGATATTACATGTTTTTAGCCCATCCATTGCTAATATCGAGTAGCACTCTTGCATCGTCGATATACGTGCCCGGCCATACGCATGTCATGACCGATTTCAAGGTGTCATCCACCGTTGCTCTACTCCCTTACTCGTTCTATACGCTCGGACTGGCGTTTGGACCTCTGATAGCCTCGCCTTCGAGCGAGACATATGGACGGAAGGCTGTATACCTATGCTGCATACCCATATTCGCATTGTTCACATTGGGAGCTGGCTTCTCTCAGAGCATCGCTTCACTCACCGTCTGTCGCTTCTTCGCCGGTGTCTTCGGCTCTCCGGGCCTGAGCATAGGGAGAGGAACCATTGCGGATATCTGGCCACCGGCGGAGCGAGGTGAGCCACTCTTCAGTACTAACACAAGAAGGATGTCTTGTTGATGATGCGCAGCTATTCCCATGGCAGCTTATGTGACGACACCGTTCTTGGGCCCCGCGATCGGGTAAGAGTTCTTTATACGACAACTTGCTACCATGCTCATCAATGGACTGACCACCTGAATTAGTCCACTCATCGGCGGCTTCGTGACGGAAGCCAACGGCTGGCGCTGGACGCAATGGGTGATTCTCTTCTTCACCATCGCATTCCTCTCAGCCGCCATCTTCGTGAGCGAAACGTACAGGAAGCGCATCCCCCAAGTCCGCGGCAAGCATACCAAAACCAAACCATCCTCGCAGCCCGAACGCTCCATCGCCGGCTCCATCATGATGTTTCTCCGCTCCACCCTTACCCGACCGATACATATGCTCCTCACAGAGCCGATCGTCGGTCTCTTCAGCCTCTACGTCGCCTTCAACTTCGCCCTGCAGTACGCCTTCTTCGCCACCCTCGCCTACGTCTTCGAGTCCGTCTACGGTTTCGGCCTCGGCGCTCAGGGTCTCTCGTTCCTAGGTGTCGGCGTCGGCTGCCTCATCGGCTTCGCCATCCTCGTGCTGAACAACATCTACATCTACAAACCGCGCGTGGCCCGCTGGCGCGCGGAGCAGGCCCGGAAGCGAGAAAGGACTGGGACGGAAGCACGGCCCCCGCGGAGAGAGGGGGGTGGTACAGGCGGCGGCACAGTCCCCGTCACGGCATAGATGGCGCCAGGATCGGCCCCTGTGCCTGCGTCTCCGCCGCCAGAACACCGCTTGACCATGGCGTTTCCGGGCTCCCTGCTCATCCCGACCTCGCTCTTCCTCTTCGCTTGGACGGCGCGGCCCTCGATCCACTGGATCGTGCCTGTCATCGCGGAGGGCATGTTTGGCATGGGCAACCTCTTCATCTTCATGGCTGCGACATTGCACGTCATGGACACGTATGGCCCGCTGTACGGCGCGTCGGCTATGGCGGCGAATACGCTGCTGAGGTATGTGCTGGGCGCGGCGTTTCCGCTGTTTGCGATTCAGATGTTTGGGAGGCTGGGGGTGGGGTGGGCGACCAGTCTGCTGGGGTTTGTGAGTATAGTGCTGGCGGCGATTCTGTGGTGCTTTTTGAGGTGGGGACCAAGGTTGAGGGGGATGAGCAAGTACAGGCATGGAGCTTGAGGCTGATGGCTTCTCACGAAGCTGGAGTCGTGGTCAAGACGGAGAAGTGTGGAGGACATGTTGACTGAAGTGACCGCTTGGCGAACGTAAGCTTACTGGCTGCGATTCTACTTACAGCCTGCATCAGAGGATCTGCGGCTTTTGTGAAGAGAGAAACACGGCGCAGACCTGAGTCCTGTCTGATCTAATCACCAAAGGTCGGAGGAGACCAAATTTTGTGGCCTCTCTGTTGGCAGAAAGGATCTCAGCACCTGCGACAGTGCTCGAGCAACACCAAAGGGAGTCGGAGGCATTCGGGCCCTTCGGTTCCTCCCATTAGCGGGTTGTGGCCTTCTACTATCTGTTCGATTTTAGCAGTAGGGATCGAAAGTTCAAGACGAGACAGGACGCAATGCTAGTGGATGGGCTTGTAGGTTTGTAATATTGACCTGTCGATACTTTGAGACGTCGCAAAGCGGTTGTATGCTTGTGACCTTCAATGCGTGCAGCAGAAGTCCGTTGAGATCCTTTTGGCATTGTTGTTAAGGTTGAAGTTTCAATCAAGTAATTGTGCAAGACTGACACAACGATTGCACATTGTGAATGTCATACTACGACAGGACAAGTGTGAAGAACAAGTAACAAGCCGCCCAGCGGCGTACATCAATCTGCGCCAACCGTTTTGGGTGAGATGGGATTCTCCTCGGATCGCCTCTCAGAACTGCGCCTATCGCTGCAGCCACTGCCTAAGTCCCCAAGCAACTATGCGAAACACACCGGTCAGTCTCTGCCGAGAACACAGCCTGAAGTCAGATGGACTCACCGAGCACCACAACAAGATACCTCTTCATCGCCGCCCCCGCACTCCCTCCACCCAGAGTAATCAGCCACTTCAGCAAGCTCACCTTGACCCTCCCCTCCCGATCGAAGTTCGGCCTCAACTCGTTCATCCGCTTGAACTTGGCCAGCTTGCCTGCATACGGCGGATAGCGGATGTCCAGCAGCTTTTCCATCCACGACGGCGTGCTGGTGACGGAGCGGCGGTGGGTGAAGGTGTCGAAGGAGGCTTTGCCGCGGTAGGCGCCTTGGCCGGAGGTGCCGACGCCGCCGAAGGCGAGGGTCGGGAGGGAGGCGTGGGAGAAGCCGCTTGGGGAAGTTAGTGATGCTTTGGATGTGGATTGGGGGTGCATGGGGGATGCTGGGGAGCGCTTACTCGTTGATTGAGGCGCCGCCGGAGCGGGTCTCGTTGAGTACTGTGTCGAAGTCAGTCGATCCTGCCAAAGGTTATACGGAGAATGGGAAGAAACTCATACCTCTATCCGTCTCCATCTTGTTGCCGAACGGGTATATCCCCAACGGCGTATCATGCACCTCGTTCGCCAAGCGAATCGCCTCATCCAGATCGTTCACAGGATACACCGGGATCAGCGGGCCAAAACTCTCATCCACCATCAAGCTGTCCTTCACATCATCGACCTGCACGACCGTCGGCTCCAGAAACTTCGCCTGCTCGTCCATCATCCCGCCCAGCAGGATCCGGCCAGAGCTCTCATCCAGCATCTTCTTCAGCCGCTGGAACTGTCGCTCGTTCACGATGCGTCCGTAGTCCGGGCTGGCCTTGACGCCCTGGGGATAGAACTCCTCTAGCGCCTTCTTGATCTCAGCCACGAACGCAGGTAGAATCTCCTTGTCGATCAGGATGTAATTCTGGCTGACGCAGACCTGGCCGGCGTTCAGGATCTTCGCCCACAGCAATCTTCTGGCCGCCAGCCGCGGATCCGCGTGCTTGGTGATGATGGCCGGGTTGCGCCCGCCGAGCTCCAGCGTCACGGGTGTGAGGGTCTCGGCCGCCTTCTTCGCGATGATGGTGCCCACCCGGTCGTTGCCGGTGTAGAAGATCTTGTCCCACTTCTGCTCGAGGAGTAAGGTGGTCTCGGGGATGGCACCTTGGACGACGGCGTAGGAGGACGGGTCGAGATACTGCTTGACGATCTTCTCCATCACGGCGGCGGCGGCAGGGGCGCTCTCGCTTGGTTTGAGGATCGCGGTGCAGCCGGCTGCTATGGCGCCGATGAAGGGGCCGAGGGTTAGTTGGATGGGGAAGTTGTAGGCGCTGGAGGGTGTAAGCTTGGAGCACGTCTTAGGGAAGTTCTCAGTGTAATGCTATACCCTATGATCAGGACCGTCCCCATCGGATCCTTCCTGATGCGCGGGCTGAAGAACTTGTTCATGAGAGGAATGTCCGGTGCAGACTCGTCCTTGGCCCATTTCTCCAGGTTGTTGCACATGAAGATGATATCGTTCTGGCACCAGCCGACCTCGGTGAGATATGTCTCGAAGGAGGGCTTTCCTAGGTCATGGTTGCATGCCTTGATGATGAGGTCTTCATTGTCTTTCAAGCTAGGAATACACGGTCAGCTAGCTGCTGCTGTTTGCAAGGTAAGAGGAGTGTTTTGTTCACCCCCAATATAGCTTCCGTAGTTGCACAAGTCTGTATTGTATGGGTCTTGTCTTGCCCGTACGAAAGCTGGCACGGACTTCATTGACAATGCTTGGGATGGACTCTGTCGCCGTATATTGCAGCTCTGGAATGTTTTCCATGTTGACTGTTGGACTGTTCGAAAGGCTTGCTACAGCAGAAAAGTGCCCGATGTTGTAAACCTCACGGCTGAGAGATTACAGGTTTCTTTGAAGCTTTCACGTGTCAAGTCGGTCCCTCGGTTTCCCCAGAGCACGCCTTACCCGATCAGCCAAGCGAGGTCGGCTTGTTCCGCAGCAGCAACATGGTTGTAACCAGGATTCAGCACTTCTACAGGGAGCACTCGCAGAAGACTGCTGTGAATACCACAACAAGATCACTGAAACGATATCATGCTGGAGTTTAAACTTTGCGGCATAGAGTGTAACGTTATGCCTCGCGAGTGTCTAATACTCTACGTTTTAAAAGCCTTTTCAACCAAACATCCGAATGATCTTCATCGCTTCGCCTACTCTAAATTTTTATACAGCTTGGAGTCGCCCTAATGAAAGACTTAGATATGTCGCGAACGCAAACTCGCGTACTGGTATAGTACTTAGCATGTGCAGCGGAGTCAACGTTCGAGCTGGACTAGGTGCCATGAGCTCCGTTCGGCGGCAGAAGAGCGGAACCTTGGCTGGGTATCCACCTCCACCCCAATCTCCGAGAGGGGGGTCCCTCACAATTATTCCAAGGTTGGATCTGGGCGACCTATGTCATACCGCAGCGGAATGAATATCTAGGCAGAACCGACAGAGTTTTGTAGCATCGAGGGTAAGGAAACCTTGTCCGGAGAGGTTGTTTATGAGCTAACAATCTGTGCAGCGGCTCTGGACTATCTCCGGTCCCAACTCTTCATCAGATGGGAACCTGCTCATACCTCCGCCTCCGCACATGGGATTCACCTGCGCGATGTTCACATCTCCATCGAACAGCAGAATGTTCTTGGTATGTTGCGGGACGGATCCGATGGGCGCGTTTACCTTGTCCCGTCCCTCTGGGTCTGCGTTGCTAAGCAAGGTTTCTCTGGTCGCTCCTAGTCTCAGCCTTGCTCGAGTTTCCGAGCGTCTAGGGTCGCTATCACAACAACAGACCACTCGTTCCCTCTTTGAGTCGCGCGGGCGAAGGCCGTGTTGTGCCATTGTTGCATATCCACGTCCTTCTATCACCTCCTTCCAATTGACCCCTGTGCTCTACCTTCTCACACAAAGATCACTCCTAATAACCCACTTCTCTCCCTCTTTCACTTCTCGACCCTCATGCAGCATGCAGTCCGCACCGTGACGGTGCAGCAAGGCCATACCAACCTCTAATCCTACAACCACTGATTCTGGTGGAGGTTCGTGCTTGGCCTTTGTCTTCTTGGATTCCGGATAGAAGACGGTCTCTCCGCCGATGCAGCCTGTGGCTGGAGAGGTCAGGTACAGGAGGAGTGTCCAGGTTGTTTTCGCTGGGATTTGAGGTGAGTTGGGAGGCGCGAGGGTGAGGCTGTTGGAGTCATCATCTGCCATTGGGTTAGTGATACTTTGGATTGGACGCTGAGGCTGAGAGTGCTGGGAAGCGGCTGCACGGAACCTCCACTCGGAGAACCCTAGTGTACGTTGTTTGCTCGAAGTGGTGAGGAGCGCGCAGTTTGCATATTTGACGCAATATATAAACCATGAAACAGGTCCAACCTGCCGAAGAGGCAAAACAACCCTGTCGTGTAGTGAGAGAGGATGGAACGTATGGACTTACAGTGTTGATCAAAGAATTGGCCTTTCTTGTAACGGTATATCCTTATATTTGGATTCAAACCCACCTTCGTATAACCTCTTCGTAAGCACAAGAGGAAAGGAGAACTTGAGCGGTGTAGGCTTACAACATCACCTCCCCATAACCTACACCTATCTTCATCCATCCATGACGGAGCACCTTCCTCTGCAAGATCTGCATTGAGCACAACCTCCCTCAATGCCGTCTCACTCCAGAGTCTTTCAGCAAAAGCTCGATCTTGAATCTGAAAGCGATCATTGACACGAACTGCGTCGCCTTTCTTCGGCTTGCCAGGTGTCGTTGAAAGGGGAAGCGTTGATAGAAAAGATACGTATCTCTCACAGAGCTTGGATGTCCAGAAGTATGGGATAGTGACGATTTGGTTCCGAACAACCTCATGAAGTTCCAATTGATAGGAGGGTACGAGAGGTTGGAAGATAGGCCAATCAGGCGTTCGCTGCTGCTCGGGTGCGGCTACCGCCTTCCCTGGGCGTGGAGCAGCTCCAACTTTGCTCTTTGGAGCCATGACGATGATGGGAACAGCAAATTCTGAACCTGGTAGAGCGAGGGGATAATGTGCTCAAGAACGCTCTTTCTTGGTTCGAGCGCGTGTTCTTCCTGGACCGAGTGTGGATATGTCCAAGCACAATCGATGGTAGAGACAAAGATCAAGCCGACACCGACCTGGGCGAGTTTTGAAGCGACCAGCTTCCTCTCTATTTCTGTTTTCTATCCTTCCATTCCCCTGCTCTTTCTCTTACATCCCTAATCACCTTAGAGATCTTCGGGCTGCTCAGTAACTAGAGATATCTCGAGATGGCGGCGCCTTTCGGATGGTATGGATTTGGGAGCACGGATCAGATGCCAAGCTTTGACCAGATGCCAAGAAGATTTGCTCCTCCAGCGCAGATCTCCGGCGTCGCGGACTCACATCTGCATCCATACTCAAGCCCATACCCATACCCTCACCCTGCCGCTGCTGGACGTGTCTGCGGCGTCTGCCACTCCCTCTACATAGGCATTGCATGCTTTCAGTGTCGCCCGCCCCTATCGCATCCGCCCGTAAGGGCGCCAGGAGGCTTTCGACCGGTATTAGTAGCACCGGTCTACCAAGCACCGACGTTCACACCGGCGCAACAGTATGCGGCTTCGTCCTACGGCGCGATGGCAGCAGTAGCGATGAATGTGAACGGCGGCCTCCCCGCGCCTGGAGCGCATCTCGAGACTAACGGCCATGTCTATACCCAAGACCCTATCGTTCCGGAGGAAGGCAATGTCACCACGGCCGCACCCGAGAGGCAGTCGGTATCTCTGTCCCCTACTGCGCATGCACCAACTGCCGATGGTGAGCAGGCCTTGTTGGATCCTCAGCCCCCGAGTGAACAAGCTGCAACAGCGCCACCAGAATCTGCTTTCGAAATGAGTGGCGCATTGCCTGTTAATGAAACGCCTTTGCCCGCGCAAAACGATACAGTCATTGATCCTCTCGCGCCAGACCAGACCTTTCTCGGCCTTGCTGAACATATTGGACCAGGCGAACAATATCTCAGTCAACTTTTCGAGCAACCAGCGGCAGTTCCGGATATGGACGGCCAATCCCAATGGATGGCTTATGCGAAGCTGGAATTCGAAGACGGGGATTTCTACATGACAACATATGCTATTGAGCTTGGCCGCGACCTCGGCGCATCGCGAATTGCTCAGCGACATGAGTTAGAGGAAAGAGAAAGACAGGAGAGGGAAGCACTCGGGCTCGCAAGTGTCGGAGATGCCTCATATGGTTCTGTCAAGGCAAGCGGCGAAGGTAGCATGGGCGCATACCATAGCCATGTTAGCGAGAGCGGCGGTATAGTCGGACGTACCGATGAGCAGGTCCAACTTCCGACTCGGCGTCGAAAGAAGGGTCACAAATCGAGGTCGACGGGTTCGTCACGCCAGCCTTCCGTGGGCGATGTGAGCGAGTATGCCGAGGAACCGGTATCAATTGCGCCAGAGGCCATTCAGACCGGTCCGATCCAAATCGACACTCTCCTGCCCGACCCCAACAACTGTCCATTGGTTCCTATTCACCCGCCTGAACCAGACAGCTGCAAGGGCATATCTCGCAGACATGCCAGGATCGAGTACAATTATGAGGCCAGCAACTTTGAGTTGACAGTGCTCGGAAGAAATGGCGTTTTTCTCGACGATATTCATTACCACCAAAACGACGTCGTGCCCTTACAGGACAAAAGCAGAGTTCAGATCGGCAAAGTCAACTTCACCTTCCGCCTTCCCAACTATCCTGCCGAGGAGGGGGATGGAGAAGAAGAGCTTGGAAGTACTAGCGGCGGGATGAGCTTTGCCTTCGAGGATGGCAGAGGAGACAGCATCATCGCTGCTGAAGAGAGTGATGCCGACAGCGATGCTGTTCAGCGGTCCATCGAAGTAAGTCAATCACAACTGTTCGAAAATTTCTTGACCGTTCTCTGCCTGTTGCTTCCTCAAGCATGTGCAATCTGTCATGTTGATCACGTGTTTCGAGGACTTGCTGTACCTGAGGAGTCCTTCTCATTCACGATGTTGTACTTCCACACCGCCAAACTCATTCTGCGAAAAACGTGATATCCAAATGCTAACCATCTAATTGATACAGCCGCTTTATGCCAATGGTTGGGATTTCGACGAAGATAGCGACGAAGACGAATCCGTGGGTGAAGACGAAGAAGACGAAGAGGAAGATCCTGAGGGTAGCGACGACGAAGATTCGGTTGTCGCGAAGCAACCTATACGCTTGAAACTCAAGCTCTCCAAACCACACAAGAAGGACACCAAACAAACCAAGTCCAGGCCAAATTTCAAGCATGTCAAGAAACCAGCAGCGCGGCCTCAAGCGGCGTCGAAGGCTCCTCAAAAAACGCAACCTAAAGAGAAGGAACAGCCACAGGAGAAGCCAAAGGCGAAACCCGCAGAGAAGCCCAAACCGCAGCCAAAACTTGTAGACAAAGGGAAGGGTAAGGAGAAGGAGACTGGCGAGCCCGAGGGCGAATCGAAGGAGGCTTCGAACGAACCCAAGGACAAGGGGAAAAGCAAGGAGGTGGAGAAGCCCAAGGAGCCAAGGGACCCTGCTCTGGAGAACATCCGAAATGAGGCGCAACTCAACGGTGAAGGCATCACGATCCCTGGGCTTCCACCAGGAGCCGTCATCCCTCCAAAACGCAAAGGACCAGGTCGGCCGCCGAAAGACGGTATCATGTCCAAGCGCGAGAAGTCTCTGCTCATCAAGAGAGCGAAACTTGAGGCGCAGGGTCTCGACCCAGAGATGATTGAAGAGATGCTGGCTCCGAAGACTACAAAACCGAAAGAGAATAAGGACGGCAGCCAGGCAGAGTCAAGCAAGCGGAATGGCCGCGAGGACAGTGGCGAGAGGAAGTCAGGTTCGCCCAGCGGAAATGCTGATGGCATGTCTCCAGGAGACAAGAAAGCCGCCAAAGCCCCCAAGCCACCACTGTCGCCTTCACCACCGATGCGAGAGGAGGACTTCACGGAGGAACAACTGCAGAGGCCGCCGCACAACTACGTGGTTATGTGTCATGAGGTCATCTCCGAATCAAAGCAAGGCGCATTGAGCCTGCAGCAGATCTACAGGGCCATTCAGCACAAGTACCCATTCTACAGGTTTAGACAGAAAACCCAGGGCTGGCAGAGCAGCGTCCGTCATAATCTCACTCAGCACGAAGCTTTCCAGAAGACTGAGCGAGACGGAAAGGGCTTTCTCTGGGCCATCAAGCCGGGAGTCTCGATCGAGAAGGAGAGAAAGAAAAAGGCATCCCCGCCGCCTCAGATACCTCCACCTGGAATGCAGCGTCCTCCTTATCCGCAGCAAATGTATCACCATGGCCATCAAGGACATTATCCTATGCCGCCGCATCACGGACATGCACCGTACCATGCTATGCCGAATTATCCTCATCCTCCAGCGCCAATGGTCCAGCCCCCTCCGCCTCGGATACCACCAAGCCTGAACGGCGTTCCACCCTCACTCGCTGCAAATACGGGCCAGACACCATCGACGTATGCATCACCATATGTATCGCCGTACGGTTCTGGTGCGTCGTCACACGCGAACCCGACCGCACCGCGTGGGCCCCCTCACATGCAACATTCTCCACAACCTCCACACCTCCAGCAACGTCCACCCTATCCGCAGCCCTTCCAGAACGGAGCACCTCCTCACCCCACAGCACCAAACGGCCAACCTCCGATGCAACAACAATACTCCGCGCACCGGCCCTCGCCGATGCCTCCAGCGCATAACGCCACTCCAAGCGGCTCGCACACGCCGCCAATGGCGCCGCCATCGCAGGCCACACCTCGCGGGACATCTCAAGCCCCCTCACACAGCCAAACCCCCGCATTCTCTCCCAACCCGTCGCAACCACCTCCCACCAACGCACCACCACAAGCCGCTCCCAACACGACCATCAAAACCACTCCTACCCCCCAACCCACCACGGCCCCCCCAGCATGGAAACCTCTCCTCTCCCACCTGGACGCCACGACCATGGCCTCGCTGCTCAACTTCCGCGAAGCCTTCATCGTCTCCTCGGCGCGCCCGGACCGCGCCCAGCTCATCGACAACAGCATCACCCGCCTCTACGCGAAGCCGGACCACCACCCCAAGACGAGCGTCGAGGGCGAGCCGGGCGTGATGAGCGCGATCCGCACGGTCATGAAGAGCAGCGGCGGATTGCAGGAGAGCGCGGTCGCGAGCTCGGCGGTTACTGCGTCGGCGGCTGCGCAGGCGCAGGCGAAGCCCGGTGGGACGGAGGCGGTATCGACGGCCAAGACGAGTCCTGCTGCGACGGGCGCGGAGCCGCTGACGCCTGTCAGTGGGACTGCGAGTGGGAGTGGGACGGGAGTAAAGAGGAGTGCTGACGCTTTGGGGGCGAGTGGAGAGGATGGGGAAGTGAAGAAGACGAAGGTTTGAGCTTGTGTGTGGCCTTTTCTGGAGTCTTGTTCATACTGGGACGGCCCTTTGATGGATGAGTTAGGGTATGACGGCATGATAGGGTTCCGTTTAGGTTTGAGGGCATCAGGGCGGAGTTTGTGGGTTTTTTGAGGACGAGGGGCATTACTCGTCCACGGTTTATGGGTTTTGTGCTTTTCCGTAGCATGCGTATTATTACTCCCAGCTTCTTTCGTTGGTTCCTACATGGCATGAATTTTCAGTTTGTTTCTGGTCACTTCCTGTTGGTGATACACGGCATCATAGGCCTTTCTTGTTACTTCTTCCTTTCAGCAACGTAGATGAGTCGGATTAGAGGCATTGCTGTTCGGCTGCTGGGAACGCAGCGACTAAAAGTAATGTGTTGTTTATATGATATGGGTCCCAACGCAACGCTTCTCCCAACCTGTGATACAGCCTGGACTGTGATACAGCCTGAACCCCGTGAAAACCATCCGCATAAAGCCATGAAACATGCCGTACTGAGCGACGATCTAACCCCGTTCATGCAATAAAAAACAACCGAAATCGAAAGAGAAGCGTGACGGCAGAAGGAAGTGCCGCAATAAGGAAGTTGAAATTCGAAAGCCGGTTGGTGTGATCCAAAGACATCACATCGCCATCTCCGCCTGCAACTTCCGCAGCTCCTCCTCTTCGTCGTCCTCTTCCACTCTCGTCGGCGCCTTTCCTTTCGCTACCAGGCATGAAAAGTCAGCACACATCCAACCAACACATCCTTCTGCCCCCCTTCCGCAGCCCACCCGCCTAATCCACCACTCCACGCTCACAAAAACAGAAAAGGAAAGGGAGTGGGGCAGAACTCACGTTCCGCCTGGTTCACCGTGGGCAGTCTCGCGACCCGGTCCGTCGCGGGCACGTTCCCCGTGCTCAGCATCTTGTTGTCCAGCTCCTCCTGCTGCAGCTCCGCGAGCTCCGACTCGAGCTCGTCCTCGTCGACGCCCTGGGGGCCGACGCCCTGCGTTATCGCTTCGCCGATCTCTTCGCCGATGGCGTGTTGTTCGCGGAGTTCTTCCCTGTGGGAGGCGAAAGTAAGTGTGTCAGCTTCGATCCATTTAACTTGAAGGTGGGGTGAGGGGAAGGAGAGGGAGGAGGAAGACGAACATTGTGGCGTCGACCTTGTCGATTGTTAGACCCTGGTGTATCGTCTTCATTGCCTGGCCGGCGTTCTTCATAGCGTCTAGTGTCTCCTTGTTGATGTTGGCTGTCTCGATGCTGTAGATTTGCGCCTCCAGGGTCATGATCTGCGCGCTTGTCTGCTCGAGCGCATGCTCGAACTGCTTTTTGCGCCGGAGTGCGGATTTTGCGGCTACAGTGATACATCGTCAGCGCCCTCTCTCCACTCGATTCCTCTTACTCCTCCCACTACGCTCCACTCCGTCCTCCTCCTTTGTGATACTGCCTCTCAAGTGGATGGGCAGGACCTACCGCTCTTGTTACTGCTGACGTATTTCCGCGCTATGGCGTCCTGCTCATCCATCTGGTGCTGCAGATGCTTCTCGCGCTTCGATAGCATCTCGAGCTGGCTGCGCAGCTGTAGGATCGCGTTCTTGGGCGCATCTTTCTTCTTCGCTGTCCCACCGCCAAACCAGCTTGACAGGCCCCAGCCTGACATTCTGGCAGAGGTTATGGGTTATGGATTATACGAGGGCGGGCTGCAGGCCTTGTGAGTCCCGGATAGCTGGCTAGTATGAATCTGCGGGTGTAGCCTGGCTTGAGAGAAAGTGCGCGGATGGGTCTGAAGATGCGTTTCAAAGATACCGGTGGCGTTTTCACAGTTCGGTACTGTCTGTAATCTGGCTGTACTGTGCCAAAAAGTTTGTCTGGCTGTTGCGGGTGTTATTGGAGAATGTAGTGGCCAGTAGATACGGTGGGACATGTGAGCCACCGAAGCCGGTGACATCGTCGGCGTGCCCGCTTATGTCAGCATTTCAAGTTCACATCAACTTTCACCCTTCCGCTCGAGATGTACTGTGAACATGTCACTCCACGAAACCAGTGTTATCGAGACCGAAGGTTCGGTTGTTTGGAATAACACAGTATGTTGATTCGAAAGGTTGAAAGAGAAGAATGTCCGGCGCAGTTCCCAGTCGCCTAGCCTTCATCTCAGACCTGCCAAATTTCAAAGTAGGAGACAAGGTGCGGTTCCTAGGCTGGTATGTATGAAACGCTCTCTTAAATGACATACATCGTTCCAACTGGCATAGCGTCGACAAGTACGAGATTGTCACCGGCACTTTATGTCTTACGCATAACTACCCGCGCACCACTTCAGGCAGTCAGGTCTTCGCTCTCGTCAATGTTGACCATGTGTTGGAATCTCTGAAGAGCACGGATCTGGAAGTAGGTGTCTGGATCAATGTAATTGGTTATGTGGCACCTGCGGTTCCGGGAGCTCCCAGGCCGCAAACCGTGCCTGCTCCAGCTGAGAAACAGTCAAAGCAGAATGCGGCTGCTCAGCGCGCAGTGTGTGTGCAAGCTATCATGCTATGGTCGGCTGGTGCCCTGAAGCTGGATGAGTACGAGAAGGCACTGCAGATGAGAAAGGCAGACGAATAGCGAGATGGTCCCTCGATTGTACTCCTGTTATGGATAGAAAGTCTTGAAGTGAGACAGATGTACGCGCTCCCTAACGCCATCGAAGTCCCGAATAGCTCGCAATATACGTACGACTTAATCAAGGAAACCTTTTAAAGCTCTCTTAAGGCATCAATGGTCCAGAGGACAAGTTCGAATGTCGTGCTCTTGGACTGGCCGGGCAAGGTCCCTATCTCATGTTTTAGGACATCAGGTATGTCTGAAGGAGTTCCTTCATAAAAAAGCGGTAAGACTCGTTCGAAGATGTTCAACCACGTTTAGAGCAGAATACATCCGTCTCAACATCCGAAAAAAACTCTGATAGTCTCTTGTCTCCCTTGTTATCCATCCTGTGTTCAGTCCATATGTCAAGACTAGGAAGACAGTCTGTTGAAGGACAATGTTTCTGAATGTTATCCGCCTACTCTAAGTTCATCAAGTACAAGCTTGTGTTAGGACCCAATCAGAGGTTTCGGTGTCGATGACTGCCGGAGTCGTTGCACACCTCATAATTCACATGTTGGAAGTGTTGATATCCCCGCACGCGACGCAACTAAACCTCATCTTTTTCTGCAATCTTCCCGTCACTCCACAACATAACTCTATCATCCTACTCCTTCTATGATCAACTTTCCCAATAACGTCAACTTCAACTATGACCACCAAGACGTGTCTCCACACTCGAAACATCAGGGAAGGAGAAGTTTGCAACGACAAGACTAACGCCACTAGTCTGCGCTCAATCCGACGCGTAAAGGGACGGCTGGACCTGAACTATAGGCGCGATTTTCGCCCGTACCGTCTCTCAGGCTGGGTCATGTGGGGACCCCCTCTGCACTGGTAAGTGACACGATAAGTCGAAAAGCTCCACAACCTAACATTTGACTTTGGGGAAAAGCACCGATCAAGAACAGCAGAATTCTATGGCAAAGACCGCATCTCGTATGCCCCCTCCCTCCTCCATTCCCGGTTCTCCACCCAATTTTACAAGATGCACCTTAACACTAACATCCGCACATAGAGCTCCAAAAGACCTCTATTGGACCGTGTACATCTCAAATCAGCACCTCCGTGCCCAGCTCCACGGCGCCATTCTCCGGGTCCAGAAGGGTCAACTTCTTTGTGTCATCCGCGCACTCTACTACCATGAATTCGACGCCGCCCATACCTTCAACCCGCGGTTCCCCCTGACGCGCTTCAAATGCCGTCTCCTCAGTTCCCTCACCGGGCTCGGCATAGCCCTTACACCACTGGAGGAGGCGTACTGGGAGGCATGTGCTGAGTACAAAAATAGAGCAACCCGCGTTACGGTGTTTGAGAAGCGTGAGGCTTATCTGACGCTTTTCTTGAGGACGGAT
Organism: Botryosphaeria agaves; assembly: GCA_022813555.1. Classification (NCBI taxonomy): domain Eukaryota; kingdom Fungi; phylum Ascomycota; class Dothideomycetes; order Botryosphaeriales; family Botryosphaeriaceae; genus Botryosphaeria; species Botryosphaeria agaves. The sequence continues at coordinate 7,615 of JAKLMF010000008.1, read as the reverse complement.
GAGAGGATGTTCGACTCGAGGGATGAGGAGTTGCGGTGTGTGGCTTTGGTGCTGAGGGCATTGCAAGGTAGCATGCGTAGACTTGATGAGAACACAGCGAAGGCTCGATTGGAAGCCATGCTGCAAGACTGGGCAGATGCGAGACCACTCACGGTTGGAGGCAGTCAGGCCGCGATCCAGGCGGTGACTCTTATAAACAAGATCATGGAAGTCTCACAGAACGAGGGTATGCTCGCAGACGACAGCACGGTAATCAACACCGAGGAGACGGTCGATGAAGAGAAGGGAGCAGTTGATACAGAAGATAAGGATGACGTGATGGACATGGAGGAGATCATGAGGGCGGACCTGGCGGCTACAGGTCTCCAAAAGCTGTCTCCAGAACTCCAATACTTTATCCGCTTTATTGGCAATAACGAGGAGTTGTTGGAGGATGCTTTCGACTTTGGCTGCTTCCTTGGGCTTGATAAAGACGACTGAAAGAGAAGAGCCGGTCTTACTCTCGCGCGTTTTACGGTCTGTTCATCTCAGTCAGTGAATTGGATCACGACGTGAGCTTCAGTATGGGAGATGGCGAATGTGACGGTCTCACGTCTATGGCTGTCTGCTGCTTGTAGGCGACGAGTCTGCTCTGATAGTCTTTTGTTTCATTGTAAGATAGCGATCATGGGCATCTGTGACTAGGCAGGGGGGCACCAGTTGCAACCAGAAGCATGTAGACAATAAACAAGAAGCAAATCCAGCAAATAACGAGAAGCATGTGAGATTGACCTTGGGATACCTTGAAGTTCCTGAGGCTCGATTTGAGCTCCACAAGGAGGTCCGCTGGCGGAGGACCCCTGTCAGTTGTCGAAGTCCGAGCGTGTCCCAGTCACACGCGTTGCTCGAAACTTTAGCATATGATAGAGCTCCGTTGTAATCACGACAAGCAGCACACCTCCCGCACAAAGCTCCAGCCCATCTACACATAGCTGCAGAATCAGTCTGTTTCCTTCGAACCACTTCATCTCCCACTACGGCCCTCACAATGGGCTCCAGACTCCTCAACGCTCCGATCGTGCTCGACAATGGCAGCGGCACCATTCGCGCGGGCTTCGCGGGCGAAGACCTGCCAAAGTGCTTCTTCCCATCTTTCGTCGGTCGGCCGAAGCACGTACGGGCATTAGCGGGAGCTCTTGAGGGGGATGTGTTCATCGGGCCACGAGCGCAAGAGCTTAGGGGATTGCTAAAGATCAACTACCCATTGGAGCACGGCATAGTCACGGATTGGGATGATATGGAGCGGATATGGCAGTATGTCTACTCGGAGGAGCTCAAGACTGTGAGCGAAGATGTAGGTTTTGCAACGCTCATTTAATGCCGAGTGGTCGGAAGCTGGGGGTGTGCATTCAAGAAGACGATGGCTGATGTGGCTTTGCGATACTTTACAGCATCCAGTCCTCCTCACAGAACCGCCGCTGAACCCCCGAACCAACCGCGACACGGCCGCTCAGATCCTCTTCGAAACCTTCAACGTCCCTGCACTTTACACCTCTATCCAAGCTGTCCTCTCACTGTACGCGTCAGGCCGGACCACGGGCATAGTACTGGACGCTGGCGATGGCGTATCCCACGCTGTGCCCGTCTACGAAGGGTTTGCCATGCCGAACAGCATCAGGCGGATAGATGTGGCCGGACGGGATGTGACGGAGCATTTGCAGACGCTGCTGAGGAAGAGCGGCTACGTATTCCACACCAGCGCAGAGAAAGAGGTGGTCAGGCAGATCAAGGAGAAAACAAGCTATGTCGCATTGGATCCGGCCAAGGAGGAGAAGGAGTGGCATGGAAGTGCCCAGATGATTGCGAACAAGAGTGCTGAGTACACGCTGCCGGACGGCCAGAAGCTTAAGGTGAGCATGTCAGGATATCAACTCCACAGCACGAGCGTATACTGATCGTCCCGTACAGATTGGACCAGAGCGCTTCCGAGCACCTGAGATCCTCTTCAATCCGGAACTGATAGGCCTCGAATACCCTGGCGTCCATCAGATCGTGGTCGACGCCATCAACCGGACGGACATGGACCTTCGCAAGTCGCTGTTCGGTAGCATTGTGCTGTCTGGGGGCTCAACGCTAACCAAGGGCTTTGGAGATCGATTGCTTCACGAAGTCCAGCGGCTGGCGGTGAAGGATATGAGGATCAAGATCTTTGCGCCGCCGGAGAGAAAGTACACTACTTGGACTGGTGGAAGCATTCTGGCTGGTCTCAGCACGTTCAAGAAGGTCAGCTGGCGCATGTCAGGCACCATGACAGCTGTTTCGGGACGCGTTGATCAGCTTATGCCCGGTGGTTAAGCTGACACACGAGCCCCGACATATCCGTCACGTTACCTGACCCCGATCCCTTTACTACGACAGGAATAGCTAACATAAAGCAGATGTGGGTAGAGAAGGACGAGTGGCAAGAAAACCCCGACATCATCCACACGAAATTCGCGTGATGCGACACCAGCAGCGCGACAAACACACCTCACCTCACCTCACCTCACCCATCATCTACGGCTATAACTCTTGCATCCAGCACGCATGCGAAATTACATGGCCGACAGCACACCGACAGTCCGACCCTAACATGATAGTGCCGCAAGCGTACCACTAACCTTAACCGCGGCCCAATCCCTAGGCCCCGCGTTCCAGAAGAACGATCCGGCTCGCATCCCCAGACAGATCTACACATTCCCAAACGGATCGACAGCGTCACATGAGTTGGCCCATGTGGCTGTCATCATTAGAACTTACCCCGGATTTTCCAGCTGGGGTCTACTGGGCGGCCCAGTCATGGCGTCGAGATGGAGGTGTGTCTGGGCTCCGCACACTGTCTGTTCCAAGCATTGTACGTGTAAGACGGGCTGGTCTGTTACGTTACGTTACTCGGCCAACCCTGCGGAAGCACACGTCGTGCATGGGCACCTGACGTTCCTCCTGCGTTCCCGTCACGGGCTAGGTGTGGTTGTAACGCCGCAGGAGGCGTTCCAGCGGTCAGCCATTTACCAGCTCATCACCCTCCTTCGCCTCCCTCCTCCGCACGCAGGTTCTGGCCTGATGCTGTGTTTCTCCCGCGACTGCGCATCTCCGTCGATGCAGCCGCGCGTGGCAGTGATTTGCATCTGTTCCGCGCCGGGCGCGTTTCCTTCCTGATGTGATGGCGCGCGGGCGCTACGACTGTAGATTGTGGGGAAAGGCGCTAGTGTGGGCAGGTTTGGCGGTTTGGGACTGGAGGGAGGGGGATCCACTTGTAGGGCGGATGGCAGAGACTTCGCCGGGCCGTCGCTGCTGCTGAAGGTTAACTAGTGGGTGGGAGATGGACGGCTAGTTCAGGCTGTCGGCGTGTGCCTATCTTCGAGAAGCCTGATACAAGTCGAAGTCCTCGTTTTGTCTCCAAGTGTTCACCGTGTCATCAGGCTGTATGCTGTACTCTTTGCCCCTCGGTCCTCGCGCATGTCGGGAATGAGAGCCTGATGACCGTGACAACCGTGACTTTGGGCGCCCCCTCCTCTCCCAAGTTTCTATTACCCCCAGTTTTGCTCACAGACACGCACGAGGTGAGAAAGCTGGGGGTAATAGCGCGACGGCCAAGATCCTTTGCCATACCATGCATTGCCATACCACGCCTTGCAGCGACAGCCTCGGCCCCACAACCGGACCTCACCCAGCCAATCAGCATCTTTCGCGCTCGTTTCCGCGTTCCTGAAAATCCGAAGCCAAGACGGCGGTACGTAACAGAAACAACCCTAATGGCGTGAAAGGCTCCGCGGTGGGTGGTGCAGCTGACGTTGTCGTTTGCCTCTAACTGCAAAGCGGCTGCCGTTAACTGAATGGTCGGCGGTGGCGCCAAGCAACGAAGCTTCTGCGTGATCACTCGCAATTTTGCAAGTGTCATGGGATTTGGGGCTTTGACTGCCGTTAACTGCATCGCGGCTGCCGTTAACTGCATAGCGACCGGCGAGTGGAGCTCTGCGGCGTGCCATCGTGACATTATTCAGCCCGCGACCCGATGTGCAGAGTTTTCCTGCTTGCGCTTTGATGTGCTTGGATTACTGGAGAAAGTGAGGGTGATTATAAGAGGGATTAGTGCCGGTTTCTTGGTGTTTTTCTTCTCCTCCCCACATCAACACACCTCACGATCTACAAAAGACTACGAGCGGCCATTATCACCACGACACACAGCTGTCATCCTCCACACACAACACCAGAGCTATTCTCGGACATCACCACATTCTACGCCAACAACCACAGCTGCACAACCTCCATTACAAACAAAGACACCAACCTCTCAACCACATAAAAACAATAGCAATGTCCCGCCGCGAATCCTACCAGTTCATCGAGCCCCACCCCTCCGTCCCGTCCTCGCACTACATCTACTCCGGCCGCGGCGGCGCCGGCAACCACAAGCGCTACAACCCCTCCGACCTCACCCCCTCCCAAACCGCCAGCGGTCCCGCCTCCCGCGCGCCTCTCACCTCTCGCAGCCCGCCCGCGTACTACACGTCTGGCCGCGGCGGCGCCGGCAATGTTCATAAGGCAGGCGAGAGGGCGATGTTCAGCTTTGATGAGGAGTTGGAGCGGCAGAGCAGGATGATGGATCAGAGCGCGCCGGTTTATCATATTGGAAGGGGTGGAGCGGGGAATTCGGTGGATGAGATGAAGCCCGGTAGTGGTGTGCGCAAAGGCAGTGGGGGGAGTAACGCGAGCCGTGCTAGTGCGGACAGCAACGCCAGTGCAGGTAGCAAGTCGCGGAGGAGCTTGGACGGCGTGTGGGCGAAGGTTAGTCGGACGCTGTCACGGTCGTAGATGTCATCTACTAGACGACACACTCCCGGCCTTCACCTCGATTGAGGGCCATACCTAGACACCTACACGCACACTACACGACACGACTGGGAGTATCTCTTCGATCCCTTTCCTCGATTCATCGCTTCGACCACTACTACGACTTCACTTTCTTCCTTCGGCGTCTTTCAACCCCGGCTGCGAGCTGGTTCTGATTCTCGCAATACCCACGGCGTCATTTATCAACGGCGTCCTCTTCGGGCTCATGTTCACGGCGTCTGTCACGTTCACGGACAACACTCCTCTTCGGTCTTTTACGGGTCACGGGCGTTTTTATGCGGCACACAAAAAGTTCTTGTTTTTCTCTATGCGATCACAACCAGCGAGGGATTTCCACGGAAATTTCCTCGTGACGAGGGCTTTATTACGCCCCTTATGTGGGCTATGTTTTTCTTCTTCTGGTTGTTCCTGTGGGCTTTGGATGGACGTTTTGCTGTTCGGAGGCACTTTGTGATTTTTTTTTCTACAACCAGCGGCGGAGATACCCAATACCCCGGTGAGGGCACCAGAGCACTCTGGATTTTTTTATAGTTGCTTGTAATGAAAGTACGATCGGATCATCAATCTCAACCCTGTTCTTCTCTGCGTGAAATGGCCGCTGAATGCTCGAGATTGCTGTGATCCTGGGATTTTACGGTCACGTATGTTTCTTGAGTGTTGTTTCCCATCAGGAACATTTTTCGACTCGTTCAACTACAACGCTTCTCAGGCTCGACAGCATGTGAACGCAGCATGGATGACAACTTGAACTAGAGCGTCGACGCCGGTGCCAGACTACAGAGAGCGAGACTGCTCTAGTTGAGCAATACTCTCCTCCAGTCCGAAGTTTTCTTTTATTTTCTTTTGTTTTTTTTTACCGCTCCCCAGGTCCTGTCTCTTCAAATGTGAAGGAGGTTGCAAGCGTTCCATCTCAACTCGGGACGTTGAAGAACGCTGCTCGGAATTCAGCTCCCACTCTCGTAAATGAGAAGACAGCCACTGAACTCGAATGCAGATGACTTACCCTCTCAAGCATCGTTGGTTAAGAACATGGACTTCTTCGATCTTCGTAGCCTATTCCGGAACCTTCTCAGTTCAAAAAGATATTCACAGAGCATGTACCGCGAAATGGCGTTACGGCTGGACCACCAAACCGAGTTCTGGCATAGCCTTGCCTGGGGTTCCTCTGTTCGGACAACGAGTGGACGGTTCGCGGAGACTGGGTGGTCTCTACACATTTGCAACAACTTGAGTCAGCACTGTCACACTCGCATGTATGTTACGGACGAGGCGCGAACTATTTTGTATCAGTTTTGTCGGCAACCTCAAACCGTGCGGAAGACAGCACCAACGATTTCCAGTTCTCTGCGTTTGCAAGGCTGAATCAGCACCTCTGCAATCTGAAAGCATAGGCGGAACGAGGCTTCGGACTCTGGTCGACACCCCACCGCACACACACAACTTCCATTCACCGGGTCCGCTTGATGCTGGTTATCCACAGCCATCCAGCCCTATCTCATCCTCGTCCGTGCTCGCGAGAACAGAATCCATGCGTCGTGAGACAAAGCTGGCCACTAAAAAGCTGTCCAACAACTACGGCGCTCCTAGTACTCGGGCCAGCAGGACCAGAGCTTACAATGCCTCCACGGCGTTTTACACCCTCGTACTGGAACGAGAGTCAGTCAGTCCTCATTCGCTAAATTGAGGTCCTCGGTTCTCTGCTGCGGTAGTCGAGCTGATTCTTCCCTCCTCGTCTAGCTTGATAGGGCCTGTACGCCGCAGGAACTTCTTGACAGTGCCGGCAAATCCGATGACAATGAGAACAGCTGGAATCAGAACCGGTGTATACTTAATTGTGTTGACGAGTGACCGGCATGGCCATCACTATGTGGGGAAAATATCAACAAGCTTCTGATTGCCTTTCTGAAAGCTCGGCCCGGATTAGAGAAACTTAACCTGGTGGGGCAGATGAATGCAATTTTTTCTCAAATTCGTCTCTCAATCCATCAAAAGTCGCAAGAACAACGCAATATCTCTTACTAGCAGAAATCGCATTTTTCTCATCTCTACGCACTCTGGGATCAGCAGGATGTCAAGCGTGTTACTCATTTTCGCTTTGTCTCCATATAAGACAGAGCTCGACGCTGACAGAGTGACCGGCATAACCACCACTACATAGGAACCACAACAGCGAGTTTCCGTTCCCGAACTTGGACGTGCAAGACAACAAATGTTCTCCTGGCGAAAAGCTGGTCCGCTTTCCTTATCTACGGACTCTGGGGAAGCTGGAAGGCAAAATAAAAGGTGCTACGCGAACAATGGCGCATATAACGGGTCCATGATAATGGATGCGCAAGTAGTAGAAAAAGTCAGCAAGGAATCCGATGCGACCGTCGACACTAAATGTGACACCGACATGCAGATGGAAGGGCCTTCGTGTTGGTACCCGGAAAGAGGGCATTTGCCCTGTCGGCTCTCTTTTAAATCCTCACGACGGATAACACGGGTCTATCATTCTTTCGTAAAACTTCGACAAAGAACTCACAGGGAATGGTTTCTACAACGGTGATGAAGATGATGATATCTGTTATTCCGGCCCCCGGACAGTCCTGTTATACTTTGGCCTCGAATAGCTACTCTTCCGGCTACGTCGTAACACTGTCCTACTCTCAATTGACACAGAACACTTCGAAGAGAGTAATGTGCCTACAGTTCAGCTCTACAACGTCACGGAACAAGTGTACGTGACCATCCTGAATTAGGC
>JAKLMF010000089.1:0-32799 GCA_022813555.1 Botryosphaeria agaves | reverse complement strand
ATCTTGCTAAAATGGATATCTGGTGCATTGCCGCGCTCAAGTATATGAATGACGGCTTCGGCAAAGCCATCATGGCTCACCTTGTTAGTTTCCTTAACAACTTCTTGGAAGACAGAAGCCTTGAATGCGGACGTTTTGTAATGGGTCAGCTGCAGTACTCGCGTATCGTCGGGGACGTCCTTGCTGCACCAGCCGCTGAAAGAGACATCTTTCTAGCATGGTTATGCCGTTTCGGAAATGCTCGGGCACTTCGACCTTTCGTCCAAGCTGGTTACAATTGGAACAATGGTCACGGCGATACGAGCTGGTTCCTTACAGCAGCTCTTTATACTAAGAACACATCCACCGTGGCTGCTCTTCTAGATGGGATGGCTAATCTCCATCGTAGAGACTTACGCTGGGTTATGGACCTTGATCTGGCAACTACGGCAGACTTGCGTGTAGCAAGTAGATTGTTGCGAAGGATGATTCCCGGTGAACTTGACTATCACCATCGCCCCTGGATGAATGGGTATATCCTCAATTATTTTGGCAGCCGTTCCCCGGATCACTGGACGCGTAAATTGCCAGCTGTCGGATATGGGATACTCAGATCAGGATATGGGAGCTTCATTCATCCTTCATACTCACGCCAGTTGTTCCTAGGCCCGGAGTTGCTTTTCGCTGTCCTCTGTTTTCACGACGGCGTTCAATACAAGGATGATTCACGCTTCAATGATCATGCAACTTACCCCAGAGTGCATGCTTGGATCCATCTAGGAGCCAGCCTTGATTATGAAGGACCTTCGGACATAGTGCACCAATTCACCGCTCTCGAGTGGGCAGTCAAGCTAGGTCACATTGAAGTGTTACCTCTTCTGGTCAACGCGAGGAACAATGCCGAAGACATAACTGTTCTGCTATTAAAAGCACTGGCTATGGCCAAATGGTGTTCGGACCAAGACCATCCGCGACATTTTGACAAAACCCGGTACTTCCCTAGCGATGTAGAATACTCAGATTGGGGTCTCCTACGTCTCTATATGCAGCGCAATTGCAGGTCCGGTATAGCTTATGAAACCGATTGCAGAAGCTACAACATCATTCTGAATGCATTGAAGGCCCTTGGCAAACTCGACGGAAGATTTAACCCGCTGGATGAGGGCCTTGGAAGCCGAGACGTACCCCGGAATCCGTTGGAACACACACGCTCTACAGATCATGCAGGCAGGCGTGGAGCAAGTTTCCAACTCATGAGGAGGGCTCGAAGGGTTGCAATACACACATATTCGTAAGTGCACCTCAATTAGAATCCATTTCTGGAGAAAGAGGCTTCCTAACCGTAGACGTAAGGGCTGGTTGTCGAGCGTATTCGGCTGCATTCCGTATGAGTGCCGTGGACTACCTGCTTTTCGGAACCGGACTTGTACTCTGCTTGCTTGCACTCGGTATTGGGCAGATCCTAGAAGCCATATTGTGGCTTGCTTTCTCCTTCAAACAACCGCAAAAAGCCGTACGCAATGTTCTGGCTGCCGTGGTCATAGGAGTGGTGTCCTGGTATTGGAACCATCGGCAGAGCGAACGGACGATGGTAACCGTCAAAATTTGAGTACATTCTATCCTACTCGGCCGGTTCTCACGAAGGTTGGTCCATGCACCTTGTGCATGTGAGACGGTATTTGTGTGGGGGACCTGCATCATCTTCATGTACGGATTCCGAAAACACAATGATATTGAGAGAAGAAACGCTGACACACAAGGCATCCTACAGGGAAGGCACACAGCTACACAACGCTTGAACGCATCCAAGAATTACTCTTCGAAGAACCGTAGGTGGATCGAATGAAGGACATGAAGAATACCCAACAACGAACCTTTTGAGGGTCCCAACAGCGCGCAAACTACTTGCTTCCTCCACCTCATCTCCAGATCTTCCACCCTGGCTTCTTCTTCTCCGCAAAAGTCTTATCTTGGTATCCCTCATACCTACTTTGCGGGGTATCCTCCGGCGGCGAGATACTGCCCTCCGAGGGCTCCTCATCATACTCGAGATCGCCATATTGACCGCCTCTGTATTTTTTCCTGGTAGGCACCGGATCCGCGAGAGAACCACCTTCGCGTCTCCCACCCGGCACCTGAGCAGCTTGGTACCGCGAATCAGGGGCGCGCTGCTGCTGCTGCTGCTGCTGCTGTGAATACGGCACCTGAACCTGCCGCTGTCCAGGCGCAATCCCGGTAACAATATCACCCTGTCCATCACCACCATACCTCTCCCCTTCAGGCGTCCACCCCTCACTCCCCTCACTCCCGCTCCCCTCCTCCCGACGCCGCTGCATCACACTCCCCCTCCTCCCCCTCAACCCCCCCAAAAACATCCCCACCCTCCCCTTCGCCCGACTCGTATTCACATCCCCCTCCCCCCTATAATCCAGCGCCGGCACCAGCAGTCGATACGGCGCCGTCACCCCCATCGGATCCGTTCGATCCACCTCCACATTCAGCACAACATCCAACCCGCCCGTCAGATCGATGTGCCGGCCCCTGCCATCCGCATCCCTGCCAGCGCCAGGGTTGTACGCCCCGCCCTTCAGCGCCGCCTTCTCGGACAGCCCCGTCGGCACGCGGTGGAACGGGTTCGGGCGCGGCGGGTCCTGCGGCGGCGCGGGGAAGTAGGAGGGCGAGGACTCGGTGGGGCGGGCGGGGCCGCCGACGCTGGTCGAGCGGTTGAGTTTGGCGGGACGGTTGGTGGGGGGGAGGGGGGTGGTGGCGGAGTGGCGGGGGGATGCTTTGTCGCTGCGGGAGAGGCGGCGGACGAGGGCGCCGGGGGTGAAGTCCCGGCGGGAGAGGGAGAGGGTGCGGGTTAGGCGGCCGGGTTGCTGGGTCTGGGCTGTCGAAGGAGTTTGGGCAGGGGGTGTGGGTGGTGGGGTGGAGCCGGGGTGGTATTCGCGGATGGAGCACCAGTTGCGCCGGGGGAGGAGGTGGCGGTTGTTGCGGGGTTTGCCGTCGACGTCGTGGGTGAAGAGGGGGATCATGTCTTCATCCGTGTCTTCGTCGAGGTGGTGGACTTTGTTGCGCTTGTTGAGGACGTCGGCCATCAGCTCTGGGGGCGGCGTGTTGACGATGGCGGAGGAGACGACGTTCGGCATGTAGCGGTGGTCACGGTCTTTGGGGATGCCGAGCTTCTTGTTGCTGTAGAACTGGCCGATGGCGGCTAAGTGCACGTCGCCGCTCAATATTGTGATCCGCACGGACTTCTCAGCAGCAAGTTCTTGCAGCTCTTGCATGAACCAGTTCCTCTCTCTTTTATGGTGCTTGGCAGTCCAGTGGTCGTCGAGGTCATCTAAAATCTCAACACCACCATCGAACTTGTTGAGGAAGTTGCCCAGCATGCCGGCCCTGCCTAGAGCTTTGATCGGATCCATGACCCTTGATGTCAGGATGTTCTCGAGGAAATTGAGTCTCGGATACGCGACCGGCTGAACGGTGAGGTCAGTTATAGTCCAGGGCGGATACGGTTCAACTCACGATTCCCAAGAGAACGATTAGGTGCTTCGTCTCTCCTTCAACAATCTCCCTGCGGCAGCGATTGAAGACCAGATCCCAAGTTTCCTGACAGAGGATCTCGTCCCTCTACACATCGTTAGCGGAGATTTTGGGATTAGGACAGGGGAACTTCTTACCATCCTTTCAATGCGACAATCCAGGCCTAGAAACGCCACGTGCTTGCCCATGAACATGAATATGCTACGACTCAGCTCGTTGATGTAAGGCCCAGGAGCAGCACCAAGCAGCCATGAGGGTTCATCTCGCTCAGTCTCATCTGGCACACTCTGCTGCTGGAACAGCATGTAGTACTTGTATGCGACCGCGCCCAGGCCAGTGAAGACAGCGCTCTTCATGAAGTGATCTGGATATGAACCAAAGCCCTGTAATGATTTAGTGAGTCCAATGATGGAAGATTTGCCAGGAGAACCTACATCAATGATGTCGTGGTCGTCCCATATGTTGACCATGGGTATCTGCGAATTCGCCATGCTGAACAAACCTTGTGAGAACCACATAGCATAACGGTCGAGATAGAACTCTTCCAGCTCGTCCTGCATTTCAGGCGTAAATTTAGTTGAGTGCTTGGACGCTGGGTTCTTCGTAGACAACCACTCTTGAAAGTACGTCGTGTCCCTCATCGCAGCATCATTATATAACTGGTCTCCTCCACCAATCATAACATGAAAGGGCCTCGATTGGTGGTTGTTGAGAACGTCTCGCCACAAAGGATCCGGGCCAGAGAAGATGTTTGAGTCGACGCTAAGACTGAACCCATTGCAGCTGTAAAACATCATATTCATCGTTTCGCCTCTTGCGGGAACCCAGAAGCCGATTGCTGGGCCATGGTTGATACGATAAGCCACTCTGTGTTGACGAGAGCCAAGTTCAACTTCCAGACTGAACCTCCAAAATGTCACGCCTCTTTCGGCGTGCAGTCGTATACCTTTGACCTCACGATACTTTCCCAGCCGCTCCCCGTCTTTCTTATAAACTCTCGAGCGATTCTGGCTGCTGTTGCTTCGACTGCCGCTAGCATCGTGCCCATTGATTGAAGCAGGATTCTCGTACTCGGTAAAGAGACCTCGTTCGTCTTCCACACGGGACAAGTCGACTTCAGCTTCCAGGTCCTCCGCTGGTCTAACATACAGTGTCTTGCCAGTTCTCCCGAGCTTGACTTGGCCTGCAAGAGGATCGACATACTCTGGCGCCAGTCGTGAATCATCGTCTGCAACCACCTCTGCTGGGGGTGGTGGCAAAAGATCCATAGGTTGTGCGAAGAGGCGTAGCGTCGGTACAGGTTCGTAGGAAGATTGCGCATCAACTGTAACCATCATCACGCTCCCCCTCCAAATCTCCCTTCCGGCACCACCACGGGGGGCCTGCTCTCTTCTGAGGCCGGTGTAGCGGAGTAACGGACCGCATTTCAGGTAAAGTTGCGGTCTGAACGAGGTTTGACCGGCCGAGTTTTCGTAGCTACCGTCGTAGGATGTGGAAGTATACGTGTTTTCACGCCGTATACCACCACTCGTTCTGCGTTGTGAGCCGCCAGTCTCCCACCAAGGCTGGTTTTGCTCCTGACTGCTGTCTGACACGCCCAGGTCGAGATCACCAGCTGTTAATGAGGCTATACCCGCCCGTTTCCATTCATCAAGTGGCCGTACCGCTTGGTGTCTTCTTTCGGAGTCTTGTCTGTGATGCCTATGGAACAGACTCGGAAGATGGTGGTGATGGCCATGCACGGGTGGAGGAGCTAGCTCTGCAGGATCTGCCTGTCCGAAACCAACCTGGTCTCTTGCTTGATGGCTACCGGCAGTCTGAGGCGGTACTTCATATCTAGGAACCGGCGCGTGTTTGTTTAGCACAGCTTCCGACGGTACTGGGTCCGGCTCCTGATACCGTCGCGCAGCCTCTACACCGTGACGATGGCCTGTGCGATCGGATTGCAGCTGCTTCTGACTGGTCGGTGTTCTACTTGAGTCTTTGTTGCCAGTGGAACGTTTGGGCTCTTGTGAGTGTGAAAGTCTTTGCGCCCTGTTACTACTACTACCACTCGACTCGGCCTCTTCCGATCTTTCATGGCTCCGAATTGTCTCACGTGCTGTGTACAACCCTAAGCCTGTAGTAGCAGCACCACTAGTAAGTTCAGTATCCCGGTTGGAATGGTGACTTTCAAATCCATATTGAGCCATATCTGTTCCGGCTACTCTATCACGGAAGCTGGCACCACGCTGGACTGTGCTGCGGCCTTCACGCTGACTACGTTCGGCAGTTGAGTCAATCCGACTGTCATATTGCTGCCGCAGAGATTTATCCACATATGGTTGAGGTGGTTCCATCCCAGCATTGCTGTAATAACGCTTCCGCTGCACTGACTGCGCATTCCTCTCGGTCGAGATCGTTTCTTCTAGAGGCACCCAGGGCGGGCCAAAGCTCATCGTACCCTTCTCAGGGTGCGCTGAGTCCAAGAAACCCTCGTCCGATACTGGTACAACGCGCTTGCTGCTTGACCTTCTAGCAGGTAACGCACTAGGGCGTGCCGATCCTGACGCAGTCCGTTGCGGCGCAGATCCAGCATATGCATCGCGACCCGCGCGGTCTGAGTCGCGAGCAGCCGCAAGCCGCTGTTGAGCACGATGCTCCGCTTCTTCAACCCTCGCACGCTTCTCTTCCTTGCTTATATCGTCCAGAGTGACTTCGAGCTTCTGCAACGGGGATCTGTCTGGAATAGAGCTTCGTCTGCTCGCTGCGATGTTCGTTGCCGAGCCTTTTCTCGATTCGTTCCGTGAGGTAGACGAAGTAAGAGTCCCCGGAGACATGGCGCTGTAACCGGCAGTATTTGGCTGTTGTGGAGGGATAGTCACGCTCAAGGGCCCCTGAGCCCCTGAAGAATACGGCTTGGAAGCATTCCTAGAGCGTGTGGCAGCGGAGTCGCTCGTGTAGGAGTCTTTGTACGATGAAGGCGGAGCTCCACGAGATGCAGCAGGAGCGGCCGGTATAGCATTGTCCGTTGCAGTGTATGTTTGACTCTCCCCTCTCTTGTGGGAAGCAGATCTGCTTATCCCATTCTGAAGATTCGGAGGTCGATAGGGTTGGTATTGGCCTGTCCGCGCGTAGTCCGGTATGATTGGTGACTCGTCTTGCACATACGGATTCCGTGTAGGATCCGCTCGCTGTCTAAATGACAAGTAATCCTCTTGTGAGCTACCGGAAGTAGCATTGGGCGCGGCCGCCGGCTGACGAGGCTCATAGCGAGATCGATTGTCCATCCTGTATGGAAGTGTTGCTGACGGTGGAGGCCGGACGTGCTGTGCAAAGGATTCAGCAAATTAGGAACTGTTGCGCTGGTGTTGAAAGCGGATATAGTATCGTGTCGTCTCTCATTAATATTAACATGTGCTTGATGAGGAGCGCATACTCCAAGCACCCGAGGATATTACAATCGCATCTTGATGCAGCTCTGAGGCAACGCGTCGGGGAATAGCATATGCACGAAGTATGCACGAAGTATGCACTGTTAAGGGAACGAGTGTTAGACGAAAGAAGTGAATTTGTCGAAATATAGACTATGTACAGATATTAGGAAGAGCGCAGAAAAGATGGGATACGCAGGCAAAGGATAACGGCCTTCTGACAGAGGCCAAAGCTTGGAAACAATCCAAGTGGTTGGTTCTATGGCTTTGAAGGTGCAGTGACAATCCCTGTCGATGAAGGCTTGGCTATGACCGTGTACCGGGAACTTTTGGCGACGGATTCAGAGAGAGAACAGTGTGCTTGTGCTCGAACCAACACTCATCTCTTCCAGGTTTTGCCTACGACTATCCCTTGCTGTTACTCCTTGAGCATCACACCTGGTGTTGGAGAGCTCCACGTGTACTGCGCCCCCTTGGTAGCGTGGATCTGTTGCTTTCAGCACCGCCGCTCTCTCCCCGAATGGACCCTTTCCATTCCACCCTCAACAAAGCCACGTCTTATTCGCCTTGAAGGATTCCACACATTTGAGTATCCAGACGTACAACACTCTTCAGAGCATCGAGCCACCTGCCTACGGCCTCTCGGTATACCTAACATACCTTCAGCGAGCTGTCGGCTATTCAGGAGACACATGGTAACAAAGCTGGTTGAAAGAGGACTTGTTTGGCGAGGATCCCAGCAATGCGCACTTCGATATTATGGGCATTGCTGGAGGTAGTTTGCGCCGTATCCGCGAAATCCTTACGGCCTAGAAATGATGCTATCTACGATTATTACGCCCTCCATCTCCATCCGTCGACGTCGCCTACAGAAGTGGCTACACATCTCGGGTTGGAACACGAAGGCCAACTAGCAGAAATTGCGGACCACCATGTGTTCAGCACACCGAAACAAGACAAGGATGTAGTGGAGGATGCTATTCAGGAGCTCAAGAGGAGGCGGCGGAAACGAGGAGCTGGCTACGAGGCAAGCGTTTTGGGTGGAGTGCTCCTGAATCAGAAGCAGGTGCTAAGGAAGCGTTTGGTGAAGAGGGATATGCCGTCTCTGCTGGACAGAGCTGGCCCTCCCGCATCGGCTGCTGCCCAACAAAGAGAAGTTCAGGAGACGTTAAAAATCAAGGACCCAATCTTCAAAAGTCAATGGCACTTGTTCAACACCGTGGAAGTCGGTAACGACCTCAACGTCACAGGTGTGTGGCTGCAGGGAATCACCGGCAAGAACGCTACGGTCTGCATACTGGACGACGGGTTGGACATGTACAGCGATGACCTGAAGGCAAATTACTTCGCAAAGGGCTCTTACGACTTCAATCTCAAAATAGACGAGCCCAAGCCAAGACTTGAGGACGATTTGCACGGGACGAGGTGTGCTGGAGAGATTGCAGCAGGAAGGAACGATGTGTGCGGTGTAGGTGTTGCATACGATGCGAGGATTGCCGGTATCCGCATATTGTCCGCACCTATCAACGACCTTGACGAGTCTGAGGCCATTCTATATCAATATCAGGAGAACGACATCTATTCTTGCTCTTGGGGTCCTCCGGACGACGGCCGTACGATGCAGGAACCCGGCATCATAGTCAAACGCGCCTTTGTCACTGCGATACAGAAAGGGCGCGGAGGCAAGGGCACAATTTACGTGCTTGCAGCCGGAAATGGCGCGCTACAAGAAGACAACTGCAACTTCGACGGTTATGCCAACAGTCTCTACACTATAACCGTCGGCGCTATCGATCGGAGGGATCTGCATCCCTGGTACTCGGAAAAGTGCTCAGCACAGCTTGTGGTGACCTACAGCAGTGGTAGCGTCGATGCGATTCACACGACTGATGTGGGCAAAAACAAGTGCACTGAGTCGCATGGAGGCACATCGGCGGCAGCTCCTCTGGCATCAGGTGTCTACGCTCTCGTGCTTTCGATACGTCCTGATCTGCATTGGAGAGATTTGCAGTGGCTCCAAGTCATGAGCGCTGTACCCATCCACGAGGACGATGGCGACTGGCAAGACACCCCACTGGGGAAGAAATTCAGCCACCAGTACGGGTATGGTAAGCTTGACACTTATGGGATAGTCGAAGCTGCCAAGAACTGGACTTCGGTCAAGCCTCAAGCGTGGTACTTCTCGCCCTGGATGCATGTCAAGCATCCGGTCCCGCAAGGTGATAAAGGTCTGGCGAGCACTTTCCAGGTCACGGAGCAGGCGTTGAAGGATGCCAACCTCGAGAGGCTGGAGCATGTGCAGGTAACGATGAACGTAAACCATACGCGGCGAGGCGACCTCAGTGTCGAGCTTCGAAGCCCGAACGGCATTGTCAGCCATCTCTCGGTCACGCGAAAGAGCGATGAAGCACCCGAGGGCTACGTCGACTGGTCCTTCATGTCGGTCGCGCACTGGGGCGAACCTGCAGTCGGCAACTGGACCGTCATCGTGAAGGACACCAATGTCAACAACCACAGCGGCAACTTCACTGACTGGAAGTTGAGGCTCTGGGGCGAATGCATTGACGCGGCCTCTCAGAAGATGATTCCTCTACCCACCGAACACGACGACGATGACCACGACGACAAAACAGACGATCACCACATCCACACCACCGATGTCGCCGTACCTACGAGCACAGGTGAACCAATGGAAACCCCAACCGACCATCCAGACCGCCCCGTCATCCCTAAACCGACCTCAGCATCCACATCGCAGCCAGCTTCTAACCCGACATCTACCGCCCCCTTCGAGCCTCCTCTCAGCGCAGCCCCCACCTCAACCTCCACAGCATCACCAGACACCTTCCTCCCCTCCCCCTTCCCCACCTTCGGCGTCTCCAAACGCACACAAATCTGGATCTATGGCTCCCTCGCCCTCATCACAATCTTCTGCTCTTCCCTCGCCGGCTACTTCTACCTAGCGCGGCGGCGGCGGCTGCGCCAGCAGAACCCGCGCGACGACTACGAGTTCGAGGTCCTGGACGACGTGGACGACGATGGTGCTGGCGGTGGGGCCAGAGGCGTGGATGGCGCGGCTGCGGGCAGGAAGAAGAGTCGCAGGGCTGGGGAGCTGTATGATGCGTTTGCGGGGGAGAGCGATGAGGAGTTGTTCAGTGAGGAGGGGAGGGAGGAGGGGCGGTATAGGGATGATGAGGCGTTTGAGGAGGAGAAGAGGAGGGAGGCGGGGGCGTGAGTTTTGGGTGGTAATGTTTCTCAGATGTACTGGGTAGGCTTATGTTATTTAGTGGAGTTTGGATATGCATTGGGACTGGGCAGCTCGAGACTGGTGCGGCCTCTCCGCTGAGAATGCTTAGACTGAGTCGGGACTGTCGTTTTCTAGCATGTAGGGAGGTCCACCGAATAGACATCGAAGAACTATATACACAAGTAATATCATTGCAAACTTGACATCTCCTAGGACGGACCAAGCAGTTCTCGCGGAAACGCAACCACCTCAGATTTGATGGTTCAATCTGGGGATCAGCCGCGTAAGGCACCATGGCCGCAAGAATATTCAATGCAAGGCAAGTTTGCCCCAGGCTCCTCGGACGCACGACGTTCGATGGAAAACACTCCTCTAACCCTTTTGTCCAACTTGCATTCAGCTGATGTACGCCCTCTCCGAGGTTTTGCCGGCGCGTTCACTTTTTCTCGAACGTGAACCTTTTCACCCACCAAGGTAGGTCTATTCAGCACTATCCACCCAAAAGCCGAAATCTCGTACTAAACCCATAATTTCAGTCACAGCAAGATCTCCAGGAGACTCGGACGACCAAATCTCAACCCGCCAGGCTCTCTCCTCATCCACGGCGCCGCCAGGCGCACCATACTCCCTCACTACCCTACCACTCCCTCCCACGATGTCCACCACTACGACCCCCCCACCCCTCCGCTTCACCGGGTCCTCCCACCTCCCTACCCGCCTAATCCTCTCAACCCTCACCGGCCGCCCCATCCTCATCACCTCTATCCGCTCTCGCTCCACAACCCCCGGCCTCCTCCCACACGAAGTCTCCCTCCTCCGCCTCCTCGACGCCCTAACCAACGGCTCTCACATCGAGCTCTCCTACACCGGCACCACGCTCCTCTACCGGCCCGGCCTGCTGACCGGCAGCGCCGCGGGCCACGGCACCGCTGCAGCGGGCGGGGTGATAAAACACGAGCTGCCCGCCGACTGCGCCAGGGGTGTCAGCTACTTCCTAATACCACTGTGTATGCTCGCGCCGTTCGCGAAAGCGCAGGTGAACGTGCTCTTCACGGGCCCCGGCGTGATCACGAGCGCGACAGCCGCGGACGTCAGCGTCGACACCGTGCGCACCGCCGTCCTCCCCGTCTACGCGCCCTTCGGCATCCTCGCGAACATCGAGCTGCGCATCCTCAAGCGGTCGTCTGCGGGCCTTGGCGGCCGCGGCGGCGGCGGGGAGGTCCAGTTGGTCTTCGGGCACCAGGTGCGGCTGCCCAAGACGCTGCATCTGCTGTCCCCGGGCCGCGTGAAGAGGGTCAGGGGCGTGGCGTACGCGATCGGGGTCGCCGGGGCGAATAATGCGCGGATGATCGAGACGGCCAGGGGGGTGCTGAATGCCTTTGTCCGGGACACGTACGTGTTCTCTGACGTGGCGAGTGCGCCGCTCGTGCCGGCGGGCGACAAGAATAACCCCGGCAGGAAGAGGAAGGTGGGGATTGGGTTTGGGATGGCGCTTGTGGCCGAGAGCTCGACGGGCGTGCTGTACTCGGCGGATGTGGCGAGTCCGCCGCAGGGCGGCGTGCCGCCGGAAGAGGTGGGGAGGCAGTGTGCGTATCAGTTGCTGGAGGCGGTGGCGCAGGGCGGGTGTGTGTCGGGGGTGGCGGCGACGACGGTGCTGACGCTCATGGCGATGGGGTCGGAGGATGTGGGGCGGGTGCGGGTGGGGAGGGAGGTGCTGGCGAGAGAGGAGGTGATCAGTTTGGGGAGGGACCTTAGGGCGTTTGGGGCGAGTGGGTGGGGGTTGAGGGATGCGGAGGGGGAGGAGGGGGATGTTGTTGTTAGTATTGTGGGGAGAGGCGTGGGTAATGTCGGGAGAAAGATCGCGTAGAACACTTCATGAATGCAAAAAAAGTATAATATCGATGGAAATGATGCCTGGTATCAACGGTAGTGTGAGCGCGCCAAAGCCTAATATCTCCCACCAAGCCAAGCGCCGAGCTACATGATACATAGCCATAGACCTTGCGATCCTAAAACCGATCGTCAAACGGACAGCAACATAAAACATCAACCTAACTTAGCTCGCTAGACGGTTGATCAGTAACAAGCACGACAGAACTCTCGTTCCTCGCAAGGCTCTCTCGGCTGGGTATACTCCGATCTTCCTCCTCCTCATTAACAAGATCGCCAATCTCGATGCTCTCATGGAGGATCTCCATAGCCCGCTCCTTGCCAACCTGCATATCCTCCATAACAAGCAGCGTCGCAAACTCCGGCACGAGCACGGCCTGCACGTAGCCGGACACGCCGCCGGAGCCGGCAATCAGCTTGTCGGAGCCGGCGAGCCGGCGCAGTTGCGGCGTGAGCGTTCGAGTGATGAGTTCCATCCTGGTTATAGTCGTCAGTCAGAGTCTGCTCGGAGACACAGCTAGTAGCATGAGGAAAAGCATATGCAAGGAAGACATGAACATACATCGCCTTCGCCCCCCTCGTCCCATAATACCCCGGCGTCAGCCCCTCGACCCCGCCCGCCGCCAAACTCTGCAACAACGTCCTCTCCCTCCCCCTCTTCACCTTCTCCGCCAGCGTCTCCCGGAACCTCGACTCCACACGCCCCTCCAGCACAGCCTCCAAATGCCCCTGATGCCTACCCAACCGCTTATCCAGACCATCCCAGTCGATCCTCTCCGGGTAGCGGCGCCGCTGCCATTCTTCCAGCGCGCTGCGCCGCTTGTGTGCGCGGCAGAACTGCGCCTGTTTGCGGACGTTCATGCGTTTGCCGGCGCGGTATGAGGAGAGGAAGGTGAGGTCGACGGGGGAGTTGCAGACGGGGCAGGTGGCGGTGTCGGGGTAGGAGGGGGCGGAGGAGTCGGCTTGGGAGGAGAAGACTGGGGAGGAGGGAGGGGAGCTGAGGGGTGAGGAGGAGCGGGCACGTGGATGGGCGCCGTTGGGTTCGGGGGGTTGAGAGCCGTTCAGGTCGAGAGGGTCGCTGGAGGGCGAGTCGGGAGGTTCTGGTCGGGATGTGGGAGGTTGTCTGAAGCCGGGAACGGGTGATGCTGCTCTGGATGAGCGAGGGTTGCTAAGAGTGGGAGGCGCTCTGAACGGCAACGTCGGTTCTGCTTGGGGCGGATTCTTGCTGCCACGCCGGACCGCTGGAGGAGCCCGGAAAGCTGGGCTTTGCGTTTTGTTCAAGGCGCTGGTATTGACTTTTCCAGTATCAGGGAAACGGAAGCCGGAAGTGCCTTCATGAAGTCAATAGTGTCCATGTATGATGTACTGACGCGCCACAACACACCCTTTGCACTGCTGTCGGCCTCCTTGTTCTGCATCGTGGATCGACTCGCTGACATCTGCGGTGTATGTTTCGAATGGATGTTATGCGTGCTGCCGTACTTGAGATTGGTCTTCCTCCTCTTGTTGGGTCCCTCACCCATACCACCAAACAGATCATCGTCCGTGTCTTGCGCGGACAACGTCGCATTGCTCCTTACACTAGAGGCATCTGGACCAGAGGCCAGTGTATCGGACACCCCGTGCTCGCCATTTTTGGTCCGCAGCTCTTTCTCGCGCGCATTGTACTGCCATGTGTTCCTCACGGGTGGCTTTATGCGGGTTGCCGCTCGTCGGTAATTCCCATTGTACGGGAGAGGCGGACAGCTCTGCTTTGTCGGGGAGAGTTCGTCCTCGTTGGAGCTTTGCGGTTCGGCAGTCACATCTATATCTGCTAGCTTCGGGGGAGCTTTCGACGGCGGTGATGTCGCGTGATCTTGTTCGCGAGCATAAGGCTGTCCGTTGACTATCCTAAGGAGAGGGCGCGTGTTTCTTCTCAGCTGTACATGGCCAGCCATGGACACGACTGTGTGGGCAAAGCGTTGACAGGATTGGAATGGAGTGGGTAGAGTGTGAGGATACTGTTCACGTGGACCAAGCGGAGACGCAAAGTTCAACGCGGGAGTGTCACACAGATGCGCAACATCTTATGAGCATCAAAATGCCGCAGAATTTGTGACTGCTCAGTGGAGTTTGTACCAGCTGTGAGCCTTTGGAAGAGAAGAACTATGAGGCTTGCACTACAGCTATTGAAGACCAAGACAGGTTTCCATCCACGTCGGCGAACGTTCCTTGAACACCTCGGGAAGAAACCCACACCATGTCCTCTACGAGCTTGCAACAACGCAGATGCATTCGCCCAGGCTTCCAAATTCTCCTAAGTCCACGACACGACGCCTCCAGGAAAGGAACACTCAGCGCACTCCTGCCAAACTCACTCCCGTAGATGGACGATGATTTCCCCTTCCTCCTCCCCTGTCCCTTTCCTCCTCATCCACAGCCCACCAGCCCACCCATTGCCGCCCTGTCCACCTACCTAACCCGATTCTGCCACGCCATCCCAAAGTTGTACAACCCATACGTCGCAATCAGACTCAGCCCAATCGGCAGCGGCTTCCCGCTCCTAATAGCGCGCGGGATGCTTGAGCCGGCCAAAATGAGCGAGGCCAGCAGCGCCAGCTCGACGCCGTAGGGGGCTCCGTTGCGGATGCGCATGCCGCCGAGGGTGTACTGTAGAGGCGTGTTCACGTGAGTGGACAAATGTGTTTGAACAGGGAGGTGAGAAGAAGAGAGACAGAGAGAAGGAGAAGAGGAGTAGAGAGCAGGGAAGAGGCGGGAGGGACTTGAGGGAAGACTCACGAGAGCGCCCACGGTCACGCCGGCTGCTACGCTGGGCACGGAGCCGGTGCGCACATAGCCGGTTATCCCACCGCCGGCGGTGAGGAGACCGAGGAAGAAGGCGATGTTGTCGAGAGACTGTATAGATGGGTTAGTCACTGATACATAGCTCGGTGGTGCTGCCGGAAGGTTGCTGTGGACGCGGCGCAGTGGGAGAGGCTCATAGGGAATTGAGGCTGTGGCTAGAGCTGAAGATGGGACTCACCATTGTGGATTGAATGCTTGTTCCTATCGATGAATTGCAGTCCGATTGTTTTGATGTTCAAGAGGCGCGGAAGCTGTCGACGATGATGCGGGGAACAGGCCGGAGCTCACAGTGCTCACCTCCGCCAAGCCTTTCTCACGGCTCGAGCCGCACTTTGCATGTTCAAGCTGTCCCTTTCCTCCTCCCTCCATATCCCCCATACTGCCACCACATCCACCAATTGCCCCAACCTCATAACCACTCCATCCCCCTTTCCACTCTCTCAAACCCACCACAATGGCGCCCAAACACCGCACCACCCCCGCCGCCGCCCCGGCCAGCGCCTCCCAACCCACACCCTCGACCGCAGCCTCGCAGCCCATACGACCATCCACCTCCTCCTCCACGACTTCTACCTCCAGCACCACCGCCACCCCGTCCAAATCTCAGTCGACCGCTTCCTCCTCAGCGAGCGTGCCGAGCAACATCAAGAACGCGCAGGACGTGCAGCAGATCGTGCAGGGCGTGTGGGCCAACTACCTCGACCGGACGCCGCAGCGCGTCAAGCTGATCGATGCCTTCATGGCCTTCCTGGTCGTCGTGGGGGGGCTGCAGTTTGTGTATTGTGTGCTGGCTGGGAACTATGTATGTGCGGCTTTTCTCTTGTCGTTGGTCGCGTGGGAGGTTATGTAATGTGAAGAGGTGGAAGTTGGAAGAGAGCTCGGGGCAATGGCGGCGACACGCATTAGGATTGGTATGGGTTTATTGATGCAGTGGTGCTGACTCTTTTAGCCGTTCAACGCCTTCCTCTCCGGCTTCAGTGCGACGGTGGGACAGTTTGTGCTCACGGCGAGCTTGCGAATCCAGACGAACCCGGAGAACAAGGGCGAGTTTGAGAGTATATCGAACGAGAGGTGAGTTGATGTAGACCTGTCAATAACAGTAGCATCTGTTTAGCACTGGTATATTCCACTTCTGAGTTACGATCGACTGACTCGAGCAACTACAGAGCATTCGCGGACTACGTCTTTGGCAGCCTACTCCTCCATTTCTTTTGCGTCAACTTCATCAATTAGACCGAGCTATCTACTAGACATCAAATACCCCGTTAACGCCGTCCCTTTCCGTTCGCAGTGCCATCATGCCGTGAAATATCAAACGCGCCTGTCGCCTCTGAACCTCCGTTTTCTGAACTCAAATCCGTCGTACTCGTCTATGCTGATGCAAGCCTTTAGTTGTCTCTTGACAGATTACGCCTGACCGTTGGCGGTATCCCTTGCCGACCCCAGCCCGAAGCTCTTGCGGAGAGACTCGCCAAACCTCCTGATGGCCTCATCGATCTTGTCGAACGGCGCGGCGGCATACGTCGCACGGAAGAACATCGTGTCGTGCACTGCATCCTTCTCGGCATAGAACCAGCTGCCGCGCATGAGCATCGTGCCATGCTCGATGTTGGTCATGAAAATCTCCTCCTCGAGCTCCGTCAGAGACTTCGTCTGGGCGTGTGGGTGCCGCTTCCAGTCGATCCGAAGCCAGTGCTACATCAACAATCAGCCGTCTAGTTTCCTCGGACCAAGCGCCTTCTCGAAACTTACGAACATGCCCGCCATAGGCGGCCGCCAGCTCACAATCTCCTTGGGCAGATACTTCTCGCACGCCTCCAGGATACACCCCCTCCTCCTCGTATACTCCATCCTGATATGCACCAACCAATCCAGATACCCACCGTGACCCCAATGCTCATCCAGGAGCTTGAACAGAATGAGCTGGCTCGTGCCGCTGGGTCCCTGCGTCGACACATCCGCATGGCTATAGTACCTCTCGACGACCTGCGCGCTCGCCGTAATCCAGCCGACACGGCTGCCGGGCGCGATAACCTTGCTAAACGAATCCAGCCGCATGACGCGACCGTCAACGTCCATGCTCAGCAAGCTCGGCACCAGACTCCGCAAGAACTCCTCCCGGCTCCTCGGCGGCGGAACGTCTGGCGCATCCGGCCCGGTGTACGGCTGCATCTGCAGGAAGTAGTACGGCTCGTCCTCCAGGATGTACAAGTCATGCTTCTGCGCAACACGGTAGATGTCCCGGCGGCGCTTCTCCCCCTGCGTGGCCCCGGTCGGATTCTGGCCCGTCGGCACCGTGTACAGCACAAACGGCTTGCGAGCGTCGCCGCGCCTGCCGTCGGCGTTCCAGTTCGTCAGCACATCATCCAGTCCGCCCGGCCCATACGGCAGCAAACCCTGCTCGTCCATCTTCACGCCCGCGACGCGCACGCCCATGGGCGCCGCCGTCTCCACCGCCGTCGCAAACGTATACTCCTCCGACAAGATGTAATCCCCGCGCTGGGTGAACATGCGCAGCGCCATGTCGAGCGCCGACGTGCTCCCGATGCTCATCGTGCAGCTCCAGTCCGCGTACGGCGGCTTGTGCACGATCTCCGTGTGCTCGACGATCCAGCGCAGCAGCTGGGCCGAGCCGGTGCCGTTGCCGTAGTTGAACGCCGTCGCGATGTCGTAGATCGACTTGCCCTCCGCCAGATCGTGCTTCCCGGCCACGAGCGTCGCGCCGCTGTCGTGCGTCTCCGCGGTTGAGAAGTGGCCCACCTGCGGCACCTTGAGGGCCAGCGAGTCGAAGGGGAAGTACTCGCTGGATGGCAGGCCGCCGCCCAGTGAGATCAGGCCGGGCGTGCTGAGGTACTTGGCGGCGTTCTTGAGGGAGTTGCCGCGCCGGCTGGCGGACTCGACGTTGAAGCGGTCTGGCCACGTCTGTCAGTCCATCCAAACGTCTGGTCTTTGGAGAGTCGAAGAGGGGGGCTGCTCTCGCCGCCGGACAGACTTACGGTCCCAGCGCTTGGCCTTGGGCTTGTTCGCCAGCGTGCTGCTCTTGTACCGCTCCACGTTGGACGGCGCGGCCGTACCCCACGCTGACTTCTCGGCCCGCTTGCGTCGTCCGGAGATCTCATTGATCTTGAGGGGGGCTTTGAGAGGATCGGGCAGCGTGACGCCGTGGGTGTCGTCGATGGCCTCGACTTCGAGGGCGGCGGGTGGGGGAGGCATTGTGGGTACTCTAGGGATCTGTATGTTGTTTGGAGGCGCCGCTGTGTGTGTGTGGAGTAAGCTCTGAGTTGTGGTGTGTTGATAAGAGGAATTGCTGTCATGCGCGATTGTGCATATATGACAAAAATACGAGTCAGTGCGGCTACTGGCGGCTTTGGCGGAAGCGTACCGCGATGTCGGTGCCTCGGCGGAGATCACGTGCACGGAGGACGGGCATTGATTAGGTAAATTTTACTAGGTAAATGTCATGAATCACCTACTACAGATGGAATCAAGCTGAGCAGAAGAAGAATATTATGACTTCCTACTGGTCTGTAGGTTGATGCTAGGATGGAACAGTCGCGTTCGCCTGCTAGAACCGGCAGAAAGACTTAACAGTTGTGCCACAGCATTTCAAGTACCTCGAGTGTCGATCAGATACAATCTCGAGATTTCTGATAGAGAAGCCAATGCCCAAGCTGGCAAGTTCCAACGGAATTGTTCAAAGAGCCGACATTTATATCGCAAACATTGTCGATACTCCGCAGTCGTTTCGTCTTCCCGGTCAGCTCCTATTCACTTGCCCATGACTGTCTACAAGCCGCGCATTAGGCAATGAAACCCCCTTACTCAGGCCTTCCACAGCCACGAACACAGAGGTCCCGGGTTCCAATGCTAGGCCAGCCACGTCGCAGCATCACCTCTGGCACAAAACACCGACCGTCCATTGCCACTCCCCCGCACCAAGAAATCATCAACGGTCTGAGGCTCTTCACCGTCCGGCGTCGCAGCAGGATCATCCCGCCAAATCTCAACCCGTCCCCACCGCCCCGAGCTCTTCGCCAGCTTAGCCACCCTGACCGCTTGCTCCATGTCAGCAACCTCGAAAAGCGCTACTTTGGCCTGGATCTCGTCCGCGATGGCATAGAGGCGCGGGTAAAACAGATCGCCTTTACTTTCGTCCGACGCCGTAGTGGTGGTATTGGATTGCGGCGGCACCAGCGCCAGCTTGGGTTCGTAGTTGCGCACGGAGCGGGCTGTGGTTTGGTTGAAGGCGGCTGGAGAGATGTAGGGCGGGTTCGAGATTAGGATGTCCCATTGCGTTGATTGTCTCTTGTGCAGAGCGTCTAGGAGGGGTGGAGTGCGGCTTGCCGACTCGTCCGAAGGTTGAGCGAGGACGTCGGCTTGGAGGAATTCCATACTCTTTAGTGCGGGGATCTTGATATGGCGCAACGTCGCTCGCCGGTTTTCTTCTGACTTCGAGCGCCGCGGCTGGGTTTCCAAATCGTGCAGCTCGGAGATCTGATGCTTTAGCGAGCGCTCTCTGTTATATTCTGAGAGGGCCACTGCATGTCGCGAGAGGTCTGCACCCATGACGCGTAGCTGTGTTGATCTCGCTGCTGGTTCATCATAGAACTGGTGCTGAAACAACAGTGGGATACATCCCGACCCTGTGCAGAGATCGAGCACGCGGAGTTCCTTCTGCAGACCACCGGCCTTCGCACGCTCTTGGAGAGCCTGAACAAGATGCGTGACGTACGCCGCAGTCTCTTGACTATGAAGTCCACATCAGTATCAACTTGTATCAAAATTCGATCTGAGAACACACATACCGAGGAATCAGGACGCCCGGTCTACAAGCAATCTCAAGATCGCCAAAGTACTCAGAGCCCAGCAAATACTGCAAGGGCTTCCCCAGACCACGCTCACGGCATAGTCGTCTCAGGTGGGCTCGCCAACCGAGGAGGCTGTCCCCCGATCTTTGGCGAGCAATCTTGAGCGCGTGTTCCTTCAGCCATCGAAGCTCGTTCTGTGCGGAGCGGAGATCACGGCAAGGTCTCAGCAGCAGCGGTAAGAGACTGTTGATTTTGTGTGCACGAGCGATTAGAGAGGTGGGGAGGCGTGGCATGTATATGCTCATGTCACTTCGAACGGTAACATGATGTTTCACCTGGACTAGCCTGTTTGCGTTTAGCTCGTGCTGACTGGTTCGTCGCCTTCTGATTCACCCCAGGTGCCTCGTTTGCATTCGAGCCCCGATCGAAACACTTATGCAGGGACGATTGCTTTCGGACATATCCGTCACGCATCTGAGAAGCTCGCCATTAGGCCATGTTACTCAGTATGTTTGCAGCAAACCAAAAGGTTATTTAGTGCCACATGAATTTCCATATTCAACAGAACTCATACACCGTCATCTCAGAAAAGAAGACTCGTCTTGAACGCCAGGATATACACTCCAAACCCCCGCAACAGTGCCCCGCTCATCCAAGCAACAATCTAATACTCAAGCCTGACCTCCTGCCCCTTAACCCTGCCAATCACAATCGCAGGCGCATACTTCGGGATAACCTCATCGTCATGCAGCATCTCAAACTCCTCCGTGGCATCCTCACCCATATGCGTGAACAGCGCCTCCGGCCCGCCCGGGTGCTCGTCCACCCAGTTGGTCACGTCGAGCACGACGCCCTTGACCGCGATCCACAGGTCCTCCTTCTTGTTGTGCTTGGCGATCTCCTCGAGGCTGAACTCCTTGTCCGGCACCTTGAAGTCCTTGAGGTTGTTCGGCTTGCTGACCTTGCCCGGGTCCGAGCTGTCCGCCTTGTCGCCCTTGAGCACCGGGGCGGCCGACTGCTGGCTCTGCTGCGCGATCTTGTCCTCCTGCGACGAGGAGGATGCAGACGCGCCGCTGGAGCTGGACGCGCCGGCGCCAGACCAGTCGACTGTCACCTTGCCGGGCTGGCTGGGGTCGATGTGCAGCGAGATCTGGCCGAGACGCTGGGCGGCGGGCGACGTGCCCTCGTTCAGGACCTTCTGGAAGAGGTACTTGCTAGCCGACTCACCGGCCACACGGCCGTAGACGACGCAGCCGAGCAGGGAGGAGCCACCGAGACGGTTGGCGCCGTGGACACCACCGGCCAGCTCACCGCAGACGAAGAGGCCGTCGAAGGGCTTGCCGTCGGAGTTCAGGCACTGCGCCTGGTCGTTGATCTCGATACCGCCCATGGTGAAGTGCAGCACGGGCTCCATCAGCGCGACGTGGAAAGTGTCGTTGATGTCGAAGGGGGTGTTGTGGAAGTACTTCTTGCCCTCGGGGTCCTTCTTCTTGCCCTCGGCGATGGCGTTGTAGTCCTGGAAGGTGTCCTGGAGCGCCTTCTCGCCGCAGCCGATCTCCTTGGCGAGCTCGGCGCCGGTCATCTTCCGCATCAGGTTGCGGCCGGCGTAGTGCCTGGTGTGGAAATCGAGGACGTTGGAGGCCTTGGAATTGAGGACAAGACGGACGGGTGCGTTGCCGGCCTTGAACTCCTCGAAGATCTTGCCGGAGACGTAGTCACGGTGGCCGAGCTCGTCGGAGAAGCGCTGGCCCTTGCCGTTGAGGAGGAGACCACCCTCACCACGGAGAGCTGGACAAAGTCAGTATGCGGCTAACGTGTAGATACATGATTGAGCATACCTTCTGCGGCTAAGAACTTCGTCTTCGCCTTGGGGTCCTTTGGATCTACCAAACCGGTAGGATGCACCTGGACCTTGTCCATGTCGATCGCGTTGGCACCAATCTTAACAAGCATCTTGTGTCCGTCGCCGGTAGCGTGAGATCCGTTCGTGGTGGACAGATCGTATGTGTCTGGTCGGTACTTCTTCAGAAGAGAGTCCTCCGTGAAGTCGGCTGCGTAACCGCCAGTCGCGAGAATGACAGGGCCATCCACGGTCACCTCCTCGCCACCGAACAGGTATGTCACACCGGTGACCTTGTTGCCCTCCTTGTTGACGGTCGTGACCTTGGCCTTCTTGATCAACTGTACCCTCTCGGGCTCAGCCTCTGCCAAATCCTCGAACCGCTGCATGAGCGCGTATGTGATGGCCATACCGGGGAACTTGGCGTCAGTGCCACGGTGCGTTCGCGGTTGGGAGTGACCACTTGGAAGATGTCAGCAATGTCCATACGAGAGAGGCTATGAAGTTCTATTAACGTACCCTAACCGCGAGACGAGGGTCAAGTTGAGGTTGAAGACATCCTGCAGCCACTCGACGGCGGCAGCGGACTTGTATGTGAGCACCTTGATCAGATCTGGCCGAGCCTTGTCTCGCGCGGACTTGAGAGTGTCCTCGTAGAACTGCTTCACACTGTCGGGAATGCCCAGCTCAACTTGTGTCCGTGTCAGAGCACCGTTGATACCGGATGTGGCTTTCGTGGAGTTTCCTCCCATGAAGTCTGGGCAACGCCGTTAGCATGTAAGACACAAATCGGTGCTATCTAACATACTGTTCTTGTCAAGTAGCAGAACATTGCCACCAGCGAGATAGACGCTGTGGGCAGCGCTCAAACCGGACACTGTTCGCCGAGTTAGCAGCGGCCGGCGCAGTGGAGCGGTTGCATTGCTTACAGCCAGCACCAACGACAATGACTCTCTGAACCATGATGGGCAACTTTTCAATGAACAGAAGAACAACGAGGGTATTTCAGAGAAAGGTTTGCAGGCAAAGATAACGAGTGGTGAAGGGCGGCGCGCCGGTAATAAGTAGGGTAGCAGACTAGTGGCCGTGAGTTCTCGTCGAGATCACCGCTTGAGCCGAGGATGCTGCGTGGGGAAAGGGCTCGCCGTGGCAACGCTTGTAAATTACTTTGGGTCCTTCTTGCTTGTCAAGGATGGGTCTCGAGCTAGAAAAGTTGGAGACTCCGCGACTCCGGCTTTTATAGTGCATTCTCTCCAGAGCGAGTCTAAGAAGACATGTGAAAAGCCGGTGTGGACACGCTATCCAGGTCACATGTGTGTGGAGGAATGCCGAAAGACCCTCAGCGCCAGAAGCCGAATGTCTGGGGATCGAGGCTTCCTGCAGAAGAAGCGGTACAAGGCTGCACCAATGGTGGGCTTCAGTTTGTCAGCTGTCTCAGAAACGAAGCCTTGCGGGCTGAGCCGAGCGACATGTGAAGGCGGCCGAGCAGTGTGGAGTGTTCCCCGGACCCGAACAATCTCATGACAGTGCCAACGCGCGACCTCACCCACCGTTCGATTGCACGTCCATCCCACGAACAGTCTGTGGTGTCAACGGTGAGTCGATAGAGAGCGGCACTCTGAGCGTACATCGCCTTCAGTTGCCCAAAAGGTACTGGCTAAAAAAGGGAATTTGTCCCGAGATGGTCGGGATTGGGTTCGCGATTGACGACAAGCGACCTACTCTCTTATGCTTGTCTTGTCTTTTGGGAGCTTGAATGGAACAAGAACCCTTGAGGTAGGAGGAGCGGTGCGATTCAACAGGCCAGAGTATCCGGTGCAGTTAATTCAATCCAATGATCACATACACGTCAGTACCAAAGTCAGGAGCATCATGAAGAAAGTTTCTGGACATTATCAGTATTTGTTCGTTTGTCTAGTCCGCAAGATTTCACGAGATGCCCGCATCTCTACCACCGTCGAATCTTTCGGTGATAGTTGTTT
The DNA here is from genome assembly GCA_022813555.1 of Botryosphaeria agaves. NCBI lineage: Eukaryota > Fungi > Ascomycota > Dothideomycetes > Botryosphaeriales > Botryosphaeriaceae > Botryosphaeria > Botryosphaeria agaves. The sequence continues at coordinate 9,253 of JAKLMF010000089.1, read as the reverse complement.
AAAATATCATCCATCCATAGCATCCATCTTAGCAGTGTTGAATCCAAGCCAGCCACAGCCATTTCATCGCTATTGTCGTACCATCATAAACTCTTCAGTAATCTACCATCCTCCAAGGTCGTTCACTCCCGTTTCGCCGCAGCACTCCCATTACTATACTCCTCCTTCTCCACTCTCAACTTCCCCGGCCCAACCTTTTGCCCTTCCTTCCCCTTCGCCGGTATCGTCAGGCAGTTGATGCCCAGGAAGCTGCAAATACTGCCGATAACCAAGACAGCCCAACGCATGTACACCACAAACGCAAACACAAAATACGCACGGAGATACCACACCTCCGTCGCCTCCCTCACGGGCCCGAAACCCAAAAGCGGCGGCAGATTCACCAACATCGTCCCACCGACCAGCGGCGCCAGCATAGTCGTCCAGTACGGAAACGGCTGGCGCGTCAGATGCGCGAGGATGATCTTCGTCGTCATGCGCCCGAATACCAGACTCATCGTTGCACAGAACAGCACCAGGTGATTCCCCCCACGTCTCCCACTCACTGCAGCAAACTTTTCAGGGGCGGCACCCCACAAGCTGCGGAACGCACCCGACGGCGTCAATATGGCGCTCCATGGGCTGCCCAACCACGCCATGCAGCCAGCTGTGAACACGACCATCGGCGTCCACTCCCAGAAGACGGGGGCTAAGGGGAGGTTCTTGGCGCGGCGGGCGCGGGCGACGTTCTGGATGCAGGCGGGGAGGTGCGCGATGAGGAAGGTGGTGAGGAGGGTGGGTACCCATAGGTCGCGCGGGGTGATGGTGGGAGGGATGTAGGCGGCCAGCGACGGGAAGTGGTAGGTGATGGGCGTGCTCCAGATGACGGGGCCGTACATGGCGGACAGGAGCATGATTGTGCATGCGAGGATGAGTCCCTCTGATGAGATGTCCAATGTTAGCTCAACCAGCCCAGAATTCTTTGAGCATACAGGAGAACAAACCTGTTGGTCCGTTGAAGTAGCCTAGATAGAGGGTATGCGTGTGGTAGGTCTCCCAGGTGGAGAAGAACATCGGGAGACAAGGAACGAGCGCCGTGAATGCTCCAGTTCTTGTTGGTCCATAGCACATCGCTGCTACCTCGAGAAGGCTGGCGAGCGTGCAGTTGAGGGAATCGATACCGTGACTGTCAAGACAAGTCAGATCAGTCAAACTCAGATGGCAGTATCTTCAATTCCGATCACCGTACTCGAAAAGCTCACCCAGCCCGCTGGACGTGCCTGTTCTCCGCGCTTGTTTGCCGTCTACATTGTCCATAGTCGAATACCTATTGCCCGATGCTGTCAGATTCGCAGACACCCGAACACGTGAGGTGTGGCGCCGCTCACATCCACAGTCCGAAAGCAAAACTATAGTAAAGCCAGCTGGGACCCTACGGCTCAACGCCAGAATGTCAGCCTGACGCGCGCTCTTCGCTCCAAAGCTTCACATGTACCACGCACCGGTGTCACCAAATCCGGTTGATATATCTCCAGCAGCACCACATTTCCCAGAATGAAGAAGAATCCCAGGAGTGTGACCATGTTGGGAGCAAGCCATAGCGGGAGTAACTCGACGAAGCCGTTCCACTACCAATTTGCGAGTCGTAAGCACTACTTTTCGTGTGGATTCCACAGTGAGCAACGCACGTAGTGCTTAAGGATGTACTGCGAGATCAACGACTTGTCGATACTGGAGTACTTGTAGGTCTTGAGGTGCGCCAGTGCCTCGTCCGAGACGCATTCGTGGGCTGCGGTGCCTGAGGTCGAATACAAATTAGCGATTGCTCTCACCAAGCTGGAAGAAGAGATGAAAGTACGAAGTCCAATTCAGTGACTGTGCATATGCTCAAATACTGGTTATAGACTTACTCTTTCTCATGTTGGCTGTTTTCGCGTGTGTGCAGATCGGAGAGCAGGTATTGGTGAAGAATTTGGATGTGGTTCAGAAAGGTGAGGGCAAAGCAATCAAGGAGCCATGGAAGAGTAATGAGCAATGTGTAGACACCTGGAGAGCAAGGAATTAAGGTTGTTCCTGTGCTTGATAGAGTTGTTGACGAGTGTCAGGAACCGCTGGCCAGCGCAGGGATATGCTCCGATGACGGCGGGCGCTACGTTTCTTTTTGGCACGTGAAAGTCACATATCATTCTACCGCTCCTACATTATAACTAACACAACCTTATTTTCTGGTTTGCTCAGGACGAACCTGTCCCCGTGGGGAACCGGAACTGGAGATTCGACCAGACTAGCTGGCGGGTACCGAGCAATCGTGGTGATGAGAACGATGCATGCTGCCTGCATCGTTTAGAGGCATTGTGCAGCAGAAACGTCTGCATGCTGTCTAGCATCAGCCTGTGTGCCTACAAGATCTGTATAATTTGGTGAAAGCCGAGATCAGAGCTGCCATTCGCGCCTTCAACTTGGCAGGTCTCCGCTGTCAGGTAGGGACCGAGTGACAAGCCGCTGCTGGTTGGCACGTTGCCGCGATTTCTCTTCCCTTCTTGAGCCGAGGCACCGAACCGCCGTCATCAGCCTAACCACCCGCTCACCACCACGCATTTCATCTTGCCCCAGCTTTTCCCTATTAGCATTATTACCCCTTCGCACCTGTCTCCTCAACGCGCACTGAGAGAACTATAGAGTCAAAACGTCCTCCAATCATCCTACGTCGAGTCTTTGTCTCGTCGTGACCCCGCATCTGTCGCATCGCTTGGCCGCCCGTGAACGTTTGACGAGCAGCGCCCCAGCCTTCAACATCAGCGCGACAGTAACACAACCAGCGCTCAGGTGCTGTCCATAGCCCATGACGGGGCAGTATAGTTGTTGTTAGGTAGAAAGAGATGGCTTCGCCCTCACCGCCAAAGCCGTGGGAGCGCGCGGGAGCAGGAGGCACATCTGGTATGCATTATGACAACAGTCGCTACCCATGATTATCGGTATTGACACTTGGCTAGCATTATCTACACCGGGTGCTGCTGCGGCTCCGAGTAGCAGCGCAACCACGACTACATCGACTCCGACTGCTTCATTCTCATCTAATCCTCCCGCATTACCACCTCGATCCACTGCTCTCACTTCAACCATCAACCAGACAGCCTCAAACTACTCGACCCTCAACGCCAACCGCTTTGGTTCGTCACCATACGGAGGGGGATATGGCTCATACAACAGCTACTCCTCGCCATATTCGCGATTCGGTGGCGGATACGGCTCCATGTATGGGGGGGGCTACGGCGGCATGGGAGGCATGTATGGAGGGATGGGCGGCATGGGCGGCATGGGGGGCATGTACGGCGGCATGGGCGGCATGTCCGGCGACCCAAACAATCCCAACGGCAGCTTGACTCAGTCCTTTAGCCAAAGCACGCAGGCAACTTTTCAGCTCATTGAAAGCATAGTCGGCGCATTTGGTGGCTTCGCGCAGATGCTTGAAAGCACGTATATGGCGACACATTCGTCGTTTTTTGGTATGTTCGAACACAAACTGTAGAATGTTGCAGATGCTAACTTCCGCTCTTTCTAGCCATGGTCTCAGTCGCAGAACAATTCGGCAACCTACGGCAAACGCTCGGATCCGTCCTCGGCATCTTCACCCTGATGCGCTGGATACGAACAGCTCTGGCCAAACTCAACGGCCGGCCTCCTCCAGCGTCCGCTGGCGAGCTCACCGTGTCAAACTTCGCCGCCTTTACCGGTGCAAAGCTTCCGGATGGATCGCCTACTACGCCCCGGCCGTCCAAGAAGCCCTTCATCATGTTCATCGTCGCGGTATTTGGGCTTCCCTACCTCATGGGCAAACTCATCCGCGCTCTAGCCCGGTCGCAAGAAGAAGAAGAGCGAAAACGGATGGAAGCGAACCCGCAGCTCTACGCCGAAAACCAAGCCCTTGACCCCAGTAAACTCGACTTCTGCCGCGTCCTCTACGACTTCACTCCCGAGGCCACCGCCGAAACAGTGCAGGGTGTCGACCTGGCCGTCAAGAAAGGCGATCTGGTAGCCGTGCTCAGCAAGACCGATCCCATGGGTAACCCGTCTGAGTGGTGGCGTTGCAGAGCGCGAGACGGGCGCATGGGCTACCTGCCCAGTCCGTACCTCGAGCCGATCCAGAGACGGCAGCCACAGGCGCAGATCACGAGTGGCAGCCAGAGCGGCAGTGATGCGGGCAGCCGCGCGCAGACGATGTTGTCGGGCAGTGGAAGTGCGCCGGGGAGCAGAGCTGGCACGATGACGGGGACGAAGGGCCCGGGAGCGGCGGAGAAGCCGCCGCAGGTTGAGGGGAAGGCGGGGGATATGGGGGTTGAGAGTTTTCAAAAGGGACAGTTTTATTCTTGAGCGGGCTTTGAGCGGTTCATATGTGGGTCATGATCATCCAGGCGTCTAGATTTGGGTCGGGGCCCATGTCGATTGTGGCAGGGCCTCTTGGAATGTGGGATAACGTTTGTAACTCTGCTGGTGCTGTTTGGCCGGCAATCTCGATCTACTGTATGTCATATTCCGGTTTACAAACCCTCTGTAGGAATTGGAGAAGATGTCTACGTGACTAGAAGAACCACGAATATAGCCTTGTCCTGGTATTAGCATCATAAGGTCCGAATCAATAGGAGATCGTTGGCTAGATCTTGGTGAGTCCGTAAATCAGCCGGCTTCACCAACTGTTGCGTGAAACCCCGTCCCAAAACGGCAGTCGGAGCCAATCTTCGTCGAACACGACGAATCTTGGCGGACATAAGCATCCCTGTAATTAATAAGATGCGAAAAGAGATCTTATCAATTACAGGTACGTTTTTATCCGCCAAGACGTGCCCGCATCCGACGACACTTTACCTGCGCCTTACCGTTTGTGGATAATAATGAAAGAATGTCCTTTAAGGTCTCATGTGAACGGTGCCTGAGCCTCTAACAGCATGTCTCCTGTCCAGGGTGCGATTCGCTCAACCTTCATTGCTCATCCAAAGTTTCACTTCCTCACCGCCATCGAAACGTGTCCACAATGCCTACGCTGGTAAATCTGCTTGATGCCCTGTGTTATGTGCATAAAGACGATACTATCAGAATCGCTTTATCGAACCCTCCGTAACTTCCTACGGTTCTTTTCATCACTATGTTCCAAGTTGTGGCCTTGACATATAGGCGAATCCTTCAGCAGATTTTATATTTGGCCCCGTGTGACATGCATATGCGAAATATCACTGCCGTGCCGCAGCGCTTGGTGAGGCATTGTGGTATGCTTGCTCCAGCTTGGCCATAACTGCTTCATATATAACTTCGAGTGTGAAGCTTGTCTGCTGTTTGAATGGGGATGGCTCACGATATACAAAGAGTCATAGTACGTAGCTCGCACTTTCCGGTTATGTCAACCTCAATTGTAGACCGTTCCAGAGCCGGTAGCCCGCTTCGAGCTCAACTTGAGGCCACAAGAATGATCAGAATTACTGCAGATATAATCTATAGAGATGTAATGGATATTGAGCGCCTCTCTGATCCTCATTGACCAAATGACTACCTCGAATCTGAAGCATTCAAAGAGCACCGAGGATTGAAGCATTACACGTGGAGTCAAGCTTTTTGCCAAGCTGGGCCGTTCGGTCCGTTTCTTGCCAAGTGGGATCTTGCCGTTCGACCCGATAGAATTCTGGCTGGTCTCGAACGGCGACAAGGGCCAGATTGCGTGTCTCGAAAGCATGGAATGCGTGGCTCAGCAGTTGTTGTTCGAGCGCGACCATAGATTTGTCCCGAGCTGAGCTCCCGCTCATGCGAGATTGCGAATTGCTGATGAGCTGTGGAAAACTGTCATCTTGCCCAAGAATCGCTGCGTAAGCGCTTGATGTGGCTGTGATCTCGCCCCGCACCCTTGCGGTCAGACGATTGGACCCTTATGAGGAAGACTCGCTCCTGCATATTCGACCTTCACCTTTGTTCTTTCCCATCCTGCCATTTGCGCCAACACATCACTCGTCGCCACACCTAGCAACACCTCACCATAGTCAAAATCAACTGGAGACCCTCTTGTAGACATATTTAAGAGCTCTCCGCTCCCGCAACATCCGGCGCATCCTAATCTCGTCCGTTCAGAGCTTAAAATAGTCGCACTTAACAATGTCGGCCCAACAGTACTATGGCAATCAGCCACAACCACAATACCCTCCGCAAGCGTCAGTGCTCCTCGCTTTGCGCGCGCAGACTCAAACAGACCCCAGAGAGTGTGCTGACACGACAGAAACAGACATTACGCACCGCAAGGATACCCACCTCAAGGATATGGCCCTCCACAGCCAGGATACGGTCCACCACAGGTACACTCTTATTTTCCGCCTCTCCATCTCATACCACCATGCGACATGCTGACCAGAGAACATAGGGGGGCATGTACTACCAGCAAGGTCCTCCGCAGCCCGTTGTAGTCCAGCAAAAGAAAAGTCGTGGTTGCCTGGGTTCATGGTAAGCGGTCGTCTTACCAAATACTTGTCTGACATGCTTACTCACACATCTCCATAGTCTCGCGGTTCTGTGCTGCTGCTTCGTCTGCGAAGAAGGATGCGAATGCTGTGCCGACTGCTTCGAATGCGCCGGGGACTGCTGTTGATCGTGATGCTACCGACGCGCCTCGCGATAGCCACCGAGGAACGACCTTAGCCACCTGATGTTATATCACTATTGGCTCACAGCGGTAGCGTCTCATTCGGTACTGAGCGGCTTTAATCTGCCTATGCGAGAATACCCGTTGCTTTGATCTACTTTCTGGTCCCTGTTCACATTGGTCTGGTGGTTTGGTTGCGGGATTCTGTTTTGCTTTCCCCTTGCAGTACATATCTGCTCTTGACGAGTATGTTCCGACAAGCTGCAGGTGTTATTAAATTCTCTTAATCAGTATGCTCGTCAATCACGTGCATTCAGTCCATTTCCTTTCCACAATTGGTTTCAATTGCGTATCATCGAATGATCTACCATCGCCGCTGCCTCCCGAACCCTGTCTAGGATGAACTCTTTGTATGCTGCCCCGAGTTCTGTGGGGAAGTCTGATCTACTCAATTTTGACCAATTACGATCAAGAACGTATTGACACGAAGGCTGTCGAAGAGAGCATAGCTTAGTGGTACTTCGCTAGGATTCACTGGGAACGTGTGAACGCTGTCGGGATAGTGCGATAGTGAACTGTTGATTGGTGATATTTGATTCTAAGGAAACAAAGATGGCATTGTAACTACGTAGTGAACATGCCCTCGTACCAGTCCTTGAATCATGCCTAGAAGCACGTGCAACGGTTTGTATCGTGAGAAGTTTGGTCAATGTTCAACGACCACCATCGCTACTGCTCTGCTCCTTCCGGACGATGTACCCACGCTAAACGTCAATTCTCATACATTGCAACGGCAATGTATCTCAACACTCTTGAATCTGTAGAGCCAAGTTAAGATCTCGCAGTCATACAGAGATCATATATACTCTGTGCTGGTGCATCATCCTTGTTCGACATAAGCCCGTCAACCGCCAGCGCCATGGCGACGCGGGATCGAGCAAGCTCCTCCGCATCCCAGACCGCGCTGGTCTTCGAGCAGGATGTCCCTCCACAGTATGGAGCGATCGATCCAGGCGCCCCACCGCAAGAGACAGCTTCCCAAGACAAGCTGTCCACCGAGCGCCGCATCAGACGCAAAGTCGACCTCCGCCTCTGCACCATCGCCGGCCTCCTCTGCAGCCTCGACCTGCTCGACAGCGGCGTCATCTCATCCGCGTCCGTAACATCCATGCTCACGGATCTGGACCTCACAGGAAACCGCTATTCCGTCGCTATATTCATCTTCACCATCGCAAGCATTGTATTTCAGCTGCCATCCACTATTGCCGTCAGGACGTTGGGACCGCGGATCTGGTTTAGTCTGATTACTTTCTGCTTTGGGCTTGTCACGCTGTGTACGGCATTTGTTAAGACGTGGAGGCAGATGATTGCCCTGCGGGTTCTGCTGGGAATCTCTATGTCTGGGGTTTACCCCGGTCTCACGTATCTGATCAGCACGTGGTACATCAGAGACGAGCAGCAGTTAAGGTTCGCCTTCCTGCAGAGTGGCGAGGTCATTGTACTGGCAACTGGTAGCATCGTTAACTTTGGGCTGAATCAGTTGGACGGAAGAGGAGGGCTAAAAGGCTGGCAGTGGATGTTCCTTGTGCAGGGTCTCATTTCGTGTGTCTTGGGCTTCGTGACGTACTTCTGGATGGTTGACTTCCCTGAGAATGCTCATCGGAGTTTCCGTTTCCTGAGCAAGGAGGAGAGCGAAATTGCTGCTGCTCGCATACAACGAGACAGAGGGGATGTCGAGCCAGACCCGTTCACTGTGTCCAAGGTCCTCAAGCATGCGGGCGATCCCAAAATCTACGGATTCTGTTGTATGTACTTTCTGCTCAACCTCGTGTCCACATCGCTTTCGTACTTTCTGCCTATCATACTACAAGGTGGTATGGGCTTCAGTTCGAACAAAGCGATACTACTGTCAGCGCCACCGTATTACTATGCGGTCATTCCTGCCATTCTATCATCGTGGATTGGGGACAGGCTCGGCCTTCGAGGTCCAGTCATCGTGCTCAACTCTGTTTGCCTCATCGTCGGATTCTGTATGCTTGGCTTCGTGGATCAGGTCACTGTAAGGTATATCGGGACCTATTTGGCGACAGGTGCATACGTGGCGAACTGGGCAGCACTGGCAGCTTATCAGGCTAACAACATCGTCGGGTGCGTTTACACCACGAAGTCTATCCGTAATCTATCCGCTGATAAATTTGCCAGTCAATGGAAGCGGGTCTTCACTGCCGCAGCGATAACGGCTTGTAACGGCGCTGGTGGTATTGCTGGGAGCTTCATTGTGAGGCGGAATGAAGCCCCCCGGTACATGACAGCGATGTGGGTGTCCATCGGGTGAGTTCAGTATCTGAACGTAGTGATATGCCCTGCTGACAAGCGTATATAGGTCGCATGTTCTGATGATTGTCTTCGTAGCGATCTTCTCGACCTACTTCTACGCAGCGAACAAGCAGCAAAAGAAAGGCAAGAAGACCATTGAGGAAACCGTAAGTTTCAATGTATGGTACTTTGGACAGGGAGAACGCTAACGTTTGATGTTCAGGAAGGATTCCGGTATACATATTGAAGAACGCCGGAAGAGTGACACAGTCACAATCAGACGTTCACTTGCCATATCGACATCCACAAGATAATTTAATGTATGTCGGCTCGCGTCACACG